>BQKN01000837.1:123923-140968 GCA_022839385.1 Asparagus kiusianus
CACCGTTATACGAGGGGTGTAAGGAGTTCACAAGGCTTTCTTTTATGCTGAGGCTTATTCATATCCAAACACTCATGAAAAAGATCTAAATCCGATACAGGGGGAAATCTATTGCTACGGTCAGGTAGAAGACATCGTGGAGATTTTCTATGGGATTAATAAGGAAGTCAATCATGTGATGTTTAAGGTTCGTTGGTGTGAACAGAAAAAGGCGAAGGATGACTACGGTTACACAATCGTTAATCTTAACAAGGAAATATATCAGTCTGAAAAATACATGTTAGCTACTCACGCCAAACAGTGTTTTTATGTCAAAGATATAATAAAAAATGACGAATGGGTTATCCTTAAGAATCCGCCTAGAGCCTACATTCATGAAGTCGTGTCTGACGAAGATCACGATGAGGAGGTTATCTTGGCCGACGAAATAACCGAGGAGTTTTTATTGACACAAAATAATAATCTGGACGATAAAATTGCACTAGCGCGCCCTGATGTACCTGTGATTATATGTGAGCCAAGGCGTAAAGGAAAAAAACCTGTCCGCAGTGGAGTCGATAAAACTATAAGAACAGTCCTTTCGTTGGCACACACACGGTCGCAGGCTATCCGTACACGATCGCAGAGTAGAGCCTCAACATCATCTGTTTGACTGGTTATCATGTATCATGATGTGTATGCATTATATTATTACCTTTATATTATCTGGTTGACTGGTTATCATGTGGATGTGTATGCTTGTATATTATTACCTTTATATTATCTGTTTGACTGGTTATCATGTAACACGGTGTGTCATGTATTACATTATTACCTTTGTATTATCTGTTTAACTGGACAACATGTACACGCGATTCTGTTGCCATGTGTTGTTTTATTAATTATTTGCATTATCTGTTTAACTGGACATCTGTATTACATTATTGCCTTTGTTGGATATTCATTATGTTTTCAAAGTATAGATGACGAGAGGATTACGTAAGAGAGCGCTTGTCATTTTTTTGCACTTTGCAGTTACTGGGACACGGCTAAAATTCAGGTATTATTGAAGTATATATTTTTAATTTATTGTTTGAATTTCTATATTGTTTCGAATTGACATTGTTTTGCAGGCTCAAGCTGAAATAGCAAGGAGGAATCGCAACGCGCCTCGCAGTTACGAGTATCACGGGGGCTCCAGGACATTCAGCCAGCATTATCATCAATTAGAGCTTGAGGTATATAATATATTAGTTTTTACGTTGAGTATAATTTATGTGTTATGGGTTAATGATATATTTGAATAAAATAGGGAAGGGGAGATCTCAGACATTTTGCAGATCGTATTCTGACTTCCTGGAGCCCGAATTACGCCGATGAAGAGAAGAAAGCAAAGAATAAGGATCTGGCTGTAAGTAGCAGTTCATTTATATATTCAATTTCATACCAATGCATCATTATTAAGTCGATTTGCCCGGGTTGTTTTGATATATCGCAGGAGAAAGTACATGCCAAGTTACAGGAGCAATTGACTCAGTCTCAGGTCTGTTCTAACACTCCTGCCCGGCTAAGTAGGGAGGATGAGGACTCCTTCATCGAGACGGTCATTGGACCTAGTAGGAAGAACAGATATCGGTGGAGAGGATCCGAGCAGAGGCCGCACGAGTCTAGTAGCACCTACGAGTCTGCAGCACCACAAGGAACACCAGGAAGCAGTTCATATCAAGACTAGATGGAGCAGCGATTAAAAGTGATTGAAGATTGGCAGTCGCAGCAAACAACATATCAGCGGGCTCTAGAGGAAGAACGGAGGTGCCGGGAGCAGACCGAATTGGAGTTCACACAATTCATGTCGACTCTGCCTCAGGAGGCTCAGGAGGCATATAGTAGACGGTTTTTGTCGTCACAGGTAATATATATACTTTGTTTTTTTTAATTAGATGATATCGTACATACTGATACACACCGATACAAACTGTTACACACAAACCCTAACTCTAACCCTAACACAAACCTCAAAATATATATTTATAATGTTTTTATGTGATGGTGGTGTTGATGGTGTATGCGTGCGTAGTGTTGGTGGTATTGGTTGGTGGGTTGGTGGGTGAGGTTGGAGGATTTATGGTTGAGGATGAGGAGTGTGGATTTTGTTGTGGTGGTGGTTGAGGGGGGAGAGGTAGGGCGAGGGGGAGTGTTGTTGGTTGGTGGGTGAGGTTGGAGGATTTGTGGTGGTGTTGTGGTGTGATGTGTGGTGATGTGTTGTGCAGTGCAGTGTAGTGTTGTGTTGTGATGGTGTAGTGTTGTGGTGTTGTGGTGTTGTGGTGTTGTGTTGTGATGGTGTAGTGTTGTTGTGTTGTGATGTTGTGTTGTTGTGTTGTGATTTTATGGTGTTGTGTTGTAGTATATTTATATTTGTACTCTTATTAACGTTTACACACACTTGTTAACATTTGATTTATATTTATAGGCCGGGACTTCTTCACAAGGTGCAGCCGGGGGTAGTCATAATGTGGCTGGTGTTGAGGATGAGGATGATGATGATCAGGAGGATTGATTGTCCTTAATATAACTTTAAAAACAACTTCTTGTGTTGTATAAACAATACTTATTATGTACCTGTCGAGAAACTTTTACTTGCTTTTATTGAATTAAATGTGTGATATATGCGTGAGATGTGATATTTGCGTGAGATTGAAGCTTTCTTCTGCTGATTGAACAGGTTTTTAAAAATTATTATCGATATTGTATAGGGTATTTTCAATTTTCAAAATATTTTTTAATTTCTTTTTTTAAATTTTTAGCGACGGAACTTCCGTCGCTAAAAATACTTTTAGCAACGACACTTACGTCACTAAAGTATTATTTAGCGACGGAAAACGTGCATGAAATCACATCTGTGCATATTCCAGAAACAATAGCGACGGATTTTCCGTCGCTAATATTTTTTTAGTGACGGATTTTCCATCGCTAATATATTTTTAGTGACGGATTTTCCGTCGCTATTGTTTTTTTAATTTTTTATTATTTTAAAATAGCGACCAATTTTCTGTCGCTAATAATCCGTCGCTAATATTTAGCGACGGTAAGTCCGTCGCTAAAAGTCATTTTAGGCACCCCTATTATAGCGTCGATATTTTAGGGACGGAACTTTATTTTTTCCGTCGCTAAAACTTTTAGCGACGGAAAATGGACCTATAGCGACGGATTTGTCCGTCGCTAAAAGTTAAAATTCCAGCAGTGATATTGCCACATAAGTTTCTGAACAAATCTGCATCACCTAAGCTTCTTAGATGCATAGACAATCTAAGCTGAAATGTATGGAATTATTAATAATAGAAGCCACCATACCGACGGCTTAAAGAAATAATACACATTAACCCATGAACAATCTTTGATATTTCAAAGCGTCTATACATCCAGAGTTTGATCTCAGTTTTGCAGTTAATTCATTTATCTTTTATCTACACAACGTGCTAATATCCTCATACATCTTGCTACATATAATACAGAGGGGTCTATGTGCAATAACATATGTACACTTACATGTTTACTTTGGTCCCCTGATATCAATCCAGTGTACAGGAATGAAATTACTAATAGTTACATGCAAAGCTTTCAAGAGAACCTTATAAAAGGATAAATTAAAATTTATGCATATGAAGTATGAAATATACTTGAAGATACGAAATCCCTTTATAATTTTCCATCAACAGAGATCATAAGGAGTTATATCAGCGGAAAAGGGCAGATACTCGTAAACGCTATATCCATCTATATGAGCATGTTCTTGGAATAGTAACTATAGCTTTTCAAAATCACTATTTACATTGTAAAATTCTTATGCTCATCTAATCCTATGTCATATTTTGTTGTTTAACTATGTCAATATCACAAGATAGATAAACAAGTATGTGACCAATATGTGAACGTGGGGCCCATGAACCACGTGAATGAAGCGGAACCGCGTGAGCTGAGAAAAAGAAACCGCGTGAAGAAATTTGGTTGCTGCGCATAGGCCCACCCGAAAACCCGATTCCGCACAAGCTATAAATTCTCTAGGGTTTCGTGAGCACAAAGTGTGCAAGGAGAATTTGTGTTTTATGCGGCTGATTAGTTTTGAAGCAGAGCGGAGCTGATTCGTTTGCGACAGAGGACTGGGTTTGTGGATTTGCGGCTACAGGGATTTTTGGCGGCTGATTTTGGCGGCTATTCATAGAGAAGAAGCATAGTTCTTTTTGTAGTTGTTCTTGATTTGTGCATCCCTTTGAGAGAATATTTGTGTGAGGGATCTGAGAGTTTGTGAGAGGGTTTATGTTGTGAGATTGTAAACCCTTCTCTCCCTCTAATAGTAGATCTCCCCCCTCCTTGCCCCGTGGACGTAAGCTATTTGCTGAACCACGTAAAATTTGTGTTCTTACCGTGATTTGTAATAGCTTGTAGGATCCCTCGACAGGTTAGTCCTAGAACTAATGAGAGGAAGAGCCGATATCTTACTTTGTTGAGATATCCGCTTCAGATTCTTGTTTCCTTGGTGAGACAGGAATTCTTACGATCTAATCTCTTGTTGTGCACCTTGCGCATCGGAGGTGCTGTCGAAATTTTCGCTGCGCACAACAAGTGGTATCAGAGCACCGGGTTGGACTTGGGAGCTTGTTTGAAGGATTCGCTAATGGATTCCTATTTGAAGAATTAGATCGACAACATGGGAGAAACAAGCACATCGGGATCATCTCTTTCGAAGACGATACAGAGTCTGAGCATCAATAATACAAAAATTGATGTTCCGAAGTTCGACGGCAAGATCAATTTCGGTTTGTGGAGGTGTCAGGTGATGGACGCCTTGGATGCACAAAATTTGGAGGAGACTCTTGAGTTACAAGAGAAACCCGCTGATATGGAGGACAAGGTTTGGAAGAAAATGAATAGTAGGGCTTGTGGAGTTATTCGGTCATGCATGATGCCGGATCTTATTTATGACGTAATGAACGAGACGTCGTTGAAGAGAATGTGGGAAACACTCAATGAGAAGTATCTGACGAAGAGCATTGAGAATCGGCTTCACTTGAAGAAGAGGTTTTACCAATTCAAGATGAAGATGGGAGTTTCCATTCGGGAGCACGTTAACAACTTCACGAAGCTAATTTCGGATATGGCCAATGTAGATATCATGGTTGAAGATGAAGACAAGGCGATGCTACTATTGTGTTCATTACCGGAGGATGATTTTGGTACGTTTGTTCTCACTATGATAAATGGAAGAACTACGGTTAGCTATAAGGAGGTGACCTCAGCTTTGGTGAATTATGAGTTGAGGAAGAGTGATGGCGAACCCTCCGAGAAGGCATCGGGAGATGCATTAGCAGTTCGAGGCCGTGATCCAAACCGTCGCCAGTTCAACCGCTCAAAATCGAGGAATAGAGGTGGCCATAAGAGTGTTGGTAGGAACCAGTGTCGCTTTTGCAAAGAAGAAGGACATTGGAAGAACGACTGCCCAAAGTTGAAAGATAAAACTGGGAAGAATAAAGGGAAAGCTGTACAAGCTTCGGAAGTCAATGTTGTCAAGGCTAGTGATGACAATTCAGATACTGATTCTTAAGGTTATTCATGCTCTGCATTACCGTTAGTTTGTTACGCTGACTCTACGGAGTGGATGATGGATTCTGGTGCTACATACCATATTTGCCCTAGGAGGGACTGGTTCTCCAGCTTTGAGGAGTTGGAAAGAGGGGATGTCATGCTCATGGGTAATGATCACGTATACCCTATTGGTGGTATTGGTATAGTACGGATCCGGATGTGTGACGGGGTAACTCGGGAGCTGAAGGAAGTGTGATTCGTTCCTCAATTGACGAAGAATATCATTTCGCTTGGAACTTTGGAGGCAGCTAGCTATAAGGTGATCTTAGAGAATGCGACTCTGAAGGTCACAAAGGGGTCCATGGTGGTGATACGAGGTGTCAGGGAAAACAACCTGTACTACTTGAAGGGCAAGACAGTAACAGGGGGTCTGGCAGCTTTGATTACCACAGAGGAAGATACTACCAGCTTATGGCATATGAGATTGGGACACACTGGTGATAAGTCCCTACAGGTATTGGCGAAGCAGGGGCTATTGAAGGGTGTAAAGACCTGCAAGATGGAGCTGTGTGAACATTGCATACTTGGAAAGAAGACAAGAGTGAAATTCGGCACCGGTATTCATAATACCCAAGGTATATCGGACTACATTCACACAGATGTTTGGGGCCCTTCCAAGCAAACATCACTTGGTGGGGCCAACTATTTTTTCACTTTCATTGATGATTATTCCAGGAGGAATTGGGTATACCCGATGAAGCATAAACATCAGGTCCTAGATATTTTTGTGGAGTGGAAAAAGAAAGTAGAGCTGCAGACAGGTAGAAAGCTGAAAACTCTACGTTCTGATAACGGTGGAGAGTATAAGAGTGATCCGTTTCTGCAGTTTTACCGGGATCATGGCATTAGGCGACACTTCATAATACGTGAGACACCGTAACAAAACGGGGTGGCTGAAAGGTTGAACCGTACCTTGCTGGAGAAGGTACGATGTATGATGACACAGAGTGGATTGTCAAGATCCTTTTGGTCCTAAGCATTGGTTTATGTGAGTCACCTCGTGAATAGGTTACCATGCACTGCGATACAGGGGAAGACTCCGTTGGAGCGTTGGTCTGGTTCGGTAGCTAGTGACTATGAGTCGCTTCGGATATTTGTGTGTCCATCTTATTACCATGTCAATGATGGTAAATTGAATCCGAGGGCGAGGAAAGCAGTCTTTGTGAGATTTAGAGATGGATAAATGCTTCAAGTTATGGGATCCACAGGATAAGAAGATAGTTATTAGCAGGAATGTCACATTTGACGAGGCATATATGATGAAGCCTCAAGTTCCTCAACAGGTGGAGGAAGACCAGATTTAGGAGATATCGTAGCAGGTGAAGGATGATGTGACTCCACCCACTCTAGATAGCATTGTATCCATTGAGGCTCCTACAGAGGTGACACTGGGAGGAGATGAGATGACAGCCTGGTATTTAGAGGATACAGTTGATGTTGGGACTCAGGAACAGAGTCATGTTCAGGAGTCCATTGCAGCTAATAGACCAAGAAGAAATATTCGTCGGCCAGCTAGATATGACGATATCATGGTTGCATATGCTTTATCAGCAGAAGTCGTTGATGATTTGGTTCCTTTTACATTCAAGGAAGTAGAGTCAAGCTCTGATTCGAATAGGTGGAGGTAAGCCATGGTGGAAGAGATGCAGTCTCTTCATAAGAACGATACTTGGGAACTTGCAAAGCTACCGAAGGGTAAGAAGGCTATTGGATGCAAGTGGGTGTATGCAAAGAAAGAGGGATCTTATATTGGGGAAATTAGATTCAAAGTCAGATTGGTTGCCAAGGGATATGCACAGCTAGAGGGTGTTGATTACAACGAGGTATTTTCACCTGTTGTGAAGCATTCGTCGATTCGTATTTTATTAGCATTGGTGGCAGAACTGGATTTGGATTTGGTCCAGATGGATGTGAAAACAGTCTTTCTACATGGAGATTTAGAAGAGGAGATCTACATGACACAACCTATGGGGTTCAAAGCTGTAGGAAAGGAAGAATTGGTATGCAAGTTGAAGAAGTTTCTTTACGGATTGAAGCAATCGCCTTGACAATGGTATAAGAGATTCGACGGCTTTATGATTGGCCGAGGGTACACGAGGAGCCCATATGACCCGTGCGTTTACATGCACAAGTTACAGAATGGTGAGTACATCTATTTGTTGTTATATGTTGACGATATGCTCATAGCTTCTAGGAATACTTCAGCTATTAGAAATTTGAAAAAGGAGCTGTCATCAGAATTTGAGATGAAGTATCTTGGAGAAGCGAAGAAGATTTTGGGTATGGAGATCGAGAGAGACAGGGTGAAGGGGAGGTTGAAGTTAACACAGAGGAGTTACTTGCAGAAGATGCTGAAGAAATTCAGTTATGATGGTAATGCCAAGGCGGTGAGTACTCCATTGGCTCCCCACTTTAAGCTATCAGCTAAGATGTCACCTGTTTCAGTTGAGGACCGGGAATACATGTCCAAAGTTCCATATGCTAATACTATGGGTAGCTTGATGTATGCGATGGTGTGTACAAGGCCAGATTTGTCATAAGCCGTGAGCATGGTATCGAGATACATGCACGACCCCGGGAAGGGTCATTGGGAGGCCGTGAAGTGGATTCTACGGTATATTAAAGGTACCGTGGATGTTGGTTTGGTATTTCAGAAGAATGAGAAGAACGGGCATGATTGTATTGGTTACGTGGATTCTGATTATGCGGGGATCTGGACAAGCATCGGTCTACTAGCGGATATGTGTTTACACTAGCAGGAGCACCGGTGTGTTGGAGATGCATACTTCAGTCTACAGTGGCTCTCTCCACTACGGAGGCAGAGTGTATGGCATTGACTGAAGCTGTGAAGGAGGCTTTGTGGTTGCAAGGATTATTGGAGTACTTGGGAATTGCACAGGAGACCCTTCGGGTATATTGTGATAGCATGTCAGCTATCTATTTGGGAAGAACCAGGTTTATCATACGCGCATGAAGCACATCGATGTCAGATTCCATTTTGTTCGTGACGTTTTGGATGAATGAGACGTCATGTTGGTGAAGATCCACACAAAGGACAACCCTGCAGATATGTTGACCAAAGTTGTTTCAGGTGTTAAGTTTGGTCATTGTTTGGAACTTTTGAACATTCTTCGGTATTGAGGCCTTTCGAGGCTATTGGGTGAACTGCGTTTGGCTTGATTCCTTGGGCAAGAGGATACGTAGGTAGTCTTTCAGATGCAGTCGGTGTGGATTAGTTGATTTTGATGGGGGTGAGATTGTTTGGACTCTCGTTCGGGTTCCCGACTTGTTGTCGAATGAGTGGGACATTTGGTTGCTTTGGTGTCGGCTCAGTTTTGAGAAAACTTCGCCGAGGTGGAGAATTGTGAACGTGGGGCCCATGAACCACGTGAATGAAGCGGAACAGTGTGAGCTAAGAAAAAGAAACCACATTAAGAAATTTGGTTGCTGCTCGTAGGCCCACCCGAAAACCCGATTCCGCACAGGCTATAAATTCTCTAGGGTTTCGTGAGCACAAAGTGTACAAGGAGAATTTGTGTTTTATGCGGCTGATTAGTTTTGAAGCAGAGCGGGGCTGATTCGTTTGCGACAGAGGACTGGGTTTGTGGATTTGCGGCTACAGGGATTTTTGGCGGCTGATTTTGGCGGCTATTCATAGAGAAGAAGCATAGTTCTTTTTGTAGTTGTTCTTGATTTGTGCATCCCTTTGAGAGAATATTTGTGTGAGGGATCTGAGAGTTTGTAAGAGGGTTTAGGTTGTAAGATTGTAAACCCTTATTGTATCTCTCCCTCTAATAGTTGATCTCCCCCCTTCTTTCCCCGTGGACGTAAGCTATTTGCCGAACCACGTAAAATTTATGTTCTTACCGTGATTTGTAATAGCTTGTAGGATCCCTCGGCAGGTCAGTCCTAGAACTGATGAGAGGAAGAGCCGATATCTCACTTTGTTGAGATATCCGCTTCAGATTCTTGTTTCCTTGGTGAGACAAGAATTTTTACGATCTAATCTCTTGTTGTGCACCTTGCACACCGGAGGTGCTGCCGAAATTTCTGCTACGCACAACACAATAATGCACACGTCATTTTGTTCAAAAGTTTTTATACCGAAGACTTTTAGATACTCAGAGGACACTTGCATCCTTGTGAATATTAGGTGATGACTAGTTGGTTGAATTTTCTTGGATAATGTAAATTAAATGCTCATGCAACGAAGGAGCTACATGCAAAAATCCAAATCCATGTATGCTTGGTTGATGAACTTCACTCCTAAGCATAAATTATAGGAAACATATATGTATATATTATATGATCATAGGTATGTGCTTATATACATTTCACTTTATTTCTTATTGTATAGTTTAATTACCCATAGTAAGTTTGCCTACTTACATAAAAGGAAAACCAACTTCTCAGACGCACAGATAAAGATTGTAAGAGGGACAATACGACCAGAAGGATAATAGAAATAGCATAAATAAAATTAACAACTTCTAGAATTGAAGATTTTAGAACTGACAGATATATAGCATTTCTATTTCAAGGTAAGATACGTCTGCACAACTAAAAGGTTGGAAATGTGCTTTTCCATGTCTCTGCAAGTTCATGTAAGATCATAATTGACATATTTTTAAAATATGATCCACCAACGATACTATTGCTATATCATGGTGAAATGCATACCACCTGTCAACGTGTTTCACATCCATATTCAAATGGAAAAAGGAATATACATAAAAACATGGAATACGTCTAAATTAACATTTCTATGTATTAGTCATGTATATCCATCATTACTACTCATGTGGACACATGTTCGTGTTAAGACTTTTTTTTTTTTCTTTCAATCCCTCAAGTATTAATAAGTAAAATTTGAGAAGTTCCAACAAACAAGACTCATTGAAAAACAAAAGCAGACTCCTAACTCCATGTCTGCACACAATATGAATCGTCTACTTGTCTAAAACATTTAAGCTTACATCTTCTGCAGCATTTACATTTCAAGAGTTTGTGTGTTACAACTTACAAGCAATTAATAGCAGCAGCAAATTAGATTAATTACTAGATAAAAACAATTAATACCAATTAATCAATTACAGTAACTAAGTAATTTCAGCAATTAATTACAGTAATAGTAATGAACAGTATCAGTCACTGGAATTTTTTTAAAATGAAAAGTAACAGAAATTATATGTACAGTAACAACAATTTTAAATGAACAGTAATGCCAGGTTTTTTTTAAGGTAAACGTTAATTGTAAATTTCCCCAATGAACAATAATAAAAATTTTCGGATTTAAAAAATCAACAACTATAAATACTCAATCTTCTAGATTGTAAGAAAAATAGTAAATAAAATTTATATCATGCAGATAAATCCGAAAATAAAGTAAATAATAAATCTAGCCTGATCGAGAGCAGTAGTGTAAACACTGCTCTAGAAGATTGAGGAACTGTCTATCGTCCTGGGCAGATGATCCCTTTTCCTCTAGCGGTAAAAACCCCCGAAATTGGCCGACCTCTATACTCGGGCGAGAGTGCAGAGCATCTGCTCAGATGAAGACGGTTGCCCAAAATAAAACCAAAATTATGGAGGAAAATATCGTTTTTTAAAGCAGAGGCGAGGTATATATATAGGGTTGAGAGAGACGTTACAACTCCCTCAATTAATAATGTAACATTCATTATAATTTTCGTAACGTTCCCCATAATTGTATAACTGTTACGTACGTTTTAATTACCGAGAAGAAAACATGTAAAACGTGTAAAATGAAGCTAGAGAAAACAAAAACGTGCGCGTGCACGTGCGGCATGCACGTGCACGTGCGGCATGCACGTGTTACGCAAAGCCCAAATAATACAAAGTCCAAAACACTATTCAAAGCCCAATCTACTTTTTTGTTATTAAAGGAGAACCCTCGGATAAACAGTAAATCCAAATCAGCACTTTAACAGCCACGTTCTCAAAATTTCGGTCTGTAACCAACTTTATTCCCACTTCCTTTTATCCCGCTCCCTCTCCCTCCCTCCCTCTCTCTCAATATTTCTTCACATCTACTTCTTTATTATTAAAGGAGAACCCTCGGATAAACAGTAAATCCTAATCAGCACTTTAACAGCCACGTTCTCAAAATTTCGGTCCGTAACCAAGTTTATTCCCACTTCCTTTTATCCCTCTCTCTCTCTCTCTCTCTCAATATTTCTTCACAAAAGGATGTTAGACCCTAGAGGGGGGATAATTAGGGTCTTATGCTAATCTAATCCTAATTAATTGCCAATTAAAATTATGTTGATCAATATGTTCTTGCAAGAGATAGATGTGAATAAAAACAATAAGAATATGCACAAATAAAATATAGGCTAAGCAAAACACAAACACACGATATGTTTTCGAGGTTCGGTCCCCACGACCTACGTCCCCGCTCCTCACCTCGAGGAGATATCCACTATCACAATCTGGTTTGGAAGCTGGAACTTCTACACACTCGGTTTACAAGATCACCGAAAACTCTCACACTACACAATCACTAATCAATCACACTTTACACACTAAGTGTAGGAACCTAGCCCGTGTCCTCCTCATCAAGTGCTCCGTTACAACCTCTCCCTAGGTTCGTCAACCAACGCCACTCTTATTGGATTCGACCCCGTCTCTCGCCTCACACTTCTCTCGGTGTACAAGTGTATTACAAGTGATTCTCACAAAAGAAGATTAAATACAATGGTTTGTTCTCAAATAACAAGTGAGAACACAATGAAGCTCACACTCACTAAATCACACTCCACAACCCACACTATAAGGTATGAAGATATTAACATTGAACTTTGCACATAAGTCCATAAGCTTTTTATTATTAGCAATACAAGTGTTTAGTAATGAATCTAAGGTAGATATTCGTTTTCTCATTTGATTCAACTCATCATTGTGCATACAAGTATTACATGTGATTCTAACTCTTGATTGTCGTGTGTTGAAATACCTGTAAAGAGAAACATAAACACAAAAACTAGAGAATATTTTAACGATAAATTATTTGACAAATCATCATCAAAACTATAGTGTTAATAAAGGATTCAGAAAATCAAAAGAAAAAAACTCTCTCCCCCTCGTGGCCGCTGCTGACTCCGCCAATGATAATCACATTTTATTATAATTTTATAGCCTCATTATCTATTTTATATGAATAAATATATCACTAATAATTGTTTTTATCTTTAAATGCAGGTGGATGAAGAATAAATTCCAAAAATCCCATCTCTCATCAAAATCCCTTGATTTAATAAAGCAAAAGAGAAATCAAGAAGCCCGTTGGAAAATTCAATTGCCAAATTATCCAAAAGCTCAAGCTAAAAAGAAGAATTAAAGCACAAAATGCCAAAGGTCCAAGCCCAAAAGCCAAACATAAGAAGAAGCTGTGGGCAGAAAAAGGAGAGAAGCAGCCATCGATAAGCACATCGATGGGCATGTTGGCCTTCTTGTTTTGATGATGTTTAATAAATAATTTACTTCTAATGTTGTTTGTCTAGTATTTGTATTTTCGTAATTATTCTATGCAAACAACGAGTTAGAGGATGGATGGAATAGAGCTTCAACGATCATATCCAATGGAGGTTGGCGGAATAGTGGAGTGAAGCCTTGCTATCAAGTTAAAGATCCAATTACAACATTCATCCTAGTTTACCAAGTTGAGCTACAATGAAAATCAAGATCAAGCTTGGGTAACATTTAGCTTAGGAGTTTATATTATGTGTGTTAGTACTTTAAGCTCAATCATATACACACATACACGTTTTGGTTTTGTATATATATAGTTATATATATATACATATATGTTTTGGTTTGATAGTTTTCAAGTTTTAATATGAAATAATTTAATATAATTAGAAAACATATTTTTGTTTCATACTTATATGCATATATATGATTTTATCAATATCAATTTTATTTAGTTCAATGAAATCATGTTTTAGTGCATTATATGTGTAACGTTTTGGTTTTGTATATATATAGTTATATATATACATATATGTTTTGGTTTGATAGTTTTCAAGTTTTAATATGAAACAATTTAATATAATTAGTAAACATATTTTTGTTTCATACTTATATGCATATATATGATTTCATCAATGTTAATTTTATTTAGTTCAATGAAATCATGTTTTAGTGCATTATATGTGTATTTTTATAAAATACTATATTCATTATTTATAGACTTCATAACAATAGTTTACATCTTTCTTCAAGTCTATAAAATCATTTTGTAAAGTTTCAAAACATGGTTTAGCCAAAATATCAAAATTCATATATTTACATTTTCATGTTTTGGACTATTTTTTAAAATAATGATATTTCTTGTAACATGTTTATTATCATGTCTACAATTATTTCCCAAAATTTTATAATTTTTGGAATTTATTTGATATTTTTAAACAGTGTTTTAAAATCAACAAACTGTTTTTAAACTTAAAAATTTCATATATCAGTTTACGGTCGATCACCACGGTCGACTGCATATTTGTTTTTCCCTTAGGATATAGCAGAAACTTTCGCGGTCGATCGTCACGGTCGACCGTCAAGCTAAAAATTCCTACGGTCGACCGTCACGGTCGATCGTCGAACTCTCTGGAAGTTTTCTGAGGTTCAAAGTGCCTCGCGGTCGACCGCGAGAATTTCACGGTCGACCGCCGATAGCCCAACGGCTATTTTGGTACAGAATCGTATTCCTGATTTTCTGGGATTTTTATTGTTTTGTTTGGGGTTTTGGCTGTTGGTTTCTCTTCCTATATAAACCCCTCATCCCCTCTTCTATCAGCAACCAAGGAGAAAGTTTTAAACAAGTTTAAGAGGGTTTTACAGTTTGTTTAGTTTGTTTTTGGGGTTTGCTTTTACAAATAGGAGCTTGCATCATCTGTTGAGGAGTTCATCTTCAATATCTTCTCATCCTCTCTTTGTGTTTATAGAGAAGATTTCTAACTCCTTTCACTAGCAATTTTATTATTGATTTTCATATTCTTATTATTGCTAGTTTTCTATTTGAATTAGATTTTATTTTCACTCATTGTTTACACACACCCACATGAGCTTATTGTATTTTCATACATAGTATATTTGGGTTGGTGAGAGTTGTAACAATTGAGTGTGAGCTTTCATTGTGTTCTCATCCATATTAGAGAACAATCATTTGTTGTATTTATGCTTATTGTGAGATACACTTTGTAATACACTTGTACACAGAGAGGAGTGTGTGGTGAGAGTCGGGGATCGTCGCAAGAGGAATGACGTCGGTTGACGAACCTAGGGAGAGGTTGTAACCGAGCACTTGAGGGAGACACGGCTAGGTCCAACACTTGTGAGGGTGTAGAGTGGGTTTGTAAGAGTGTGAGTTGTAGAGTTTTCGGTTGGATAGAAAACCGATTATGTAGAAGTTATGACTTTCAAACCGGATTATGATAGTGGATTTCTCCCCGGGAGTGGGGAGCGGAGACGTAGGACGGAAGGTCCGAACTCCGTAATCATTTGATTGTGTTTGAGTGTGCTTTGGCGTTTATTCTTATTTGTGCTCATTGCTCATATTGACATTGTCTCATTATTTAGTTTGCCCACTATCTAGTTTTATATTGTTTACCCTTGTGTTAGTTTCATATCCTTGCATATATATCTCTTAGTATATCTCATTGTTAGGACATATTTCTTTGTTTATATTGCATATTCTTGCTCATAATTAGTTGTATATCTATCTTGTAAGAATAATATTTGAATTAATTTTAATTCGCATAAAATCGGATTAGATTAGCATAAGACCCTAATCACCCCCCTCTAGGGTCTAACAATTGGTATCATAGCTTGGCGCTCTTTGATTTAAGGACTAATCGTCTTGAGTTAAAGATTCAAGTTATCGTTTTTGTGCTAATCTAGTGTTGATTGGTTTTTGCTTCTTGCATATAATCATTATGGATATGTATGATGCATCTAGTCTAGGTTATGCTATTAATGTTGCACCTTGTTTGGATATTTTGCCCTATGATCAATGGCGTGTTAGATTAAATTTTTTTGTTCAATCTAAACAATTCGATTTATAGGAAATTATTAAGGATGCCTATGTCGTTCCTATTTTGGAAAAATCCAAATGGAGTGAAAATGATGAAAGATTGTTTAATATGAACAACCTTTTGTTAGAATATTTGCTTAATGCTTTTCACTCTTCTTTTTCTAACAAATTTGCTAATTTTGATAGTGCTTACGCCTTATGGAAATTTATTGAAGCACATGAAGGGGACTTGGAGGATATTCAACAAGCATGGGAAAATACCGCTTTGAGTTCTAAAGAAGCCTCATCTCCATGCATAATACCACTAGGTGAAAACCCTAGTGAGGTATGCGAGCTTGATAACGATGATATTATTACTTTTGATGAGCTTGCTCTTGATGTAAAAAGTAAGTATGTAAATATGAAATCCACTCATGAAACACTAGCCACTAAGTTTAATTTTATTGCAAATAAAAATATAATTATTAAAGAATGCAATGAAAATTTAAGAATTGAAAATGCTAATTTGCTTCATGAAAAACGTGATGCCATGTTAGAAGTAGATAAGTTGAAATCTATGATGAAAAATCTTGTTTTTCCTACTTCTAGTAGCAATTCTTGTATACACAATGATGAGTTGAATCAAATGAGAAAACGTTTATCTACCTTAGATTCAATACTAAACACTTGTATTGCTAATAATAAAAAGCTTATGGACTTGTATGCAAAATACAATGTTAATTCTTCTAAGAAACCTATTCACTATGCACACATGTATGACAAAATTCATAAATGTTCTATTTGTTCGTGGGAAAAATGGTAGCTTTCTTCATTGATGATTCCATTGCACTCTTAAATAACAACTTTTCGAGTTACAAAGATCCGGTCTTTTTATAAGATCCGGTTATAATGAAAATCAAACAAAAAATAAAAATTACAACTTTCCTTATTTGTCGAACAAATCGCGAGCTCCTGTTGTCTGGTCACTCGCTTGCGTGGGTTGTTTGCCTGCGCCGATGGTTGATCCGTTGACCACCGCACGATCTAGATCCGAACAGATCTACGCAATACGACGGGTATTATTTCACCAAGGAAATAATAGCCGGAGGGATTATTTCACTAAGGAAACAATCGCTCAAATCTCGGGATCAAAGACCAAGCTTTGATCCGGAGTATAGCAACGTAGATCTGAGATTTGGTACTCTCGAACTCCTGCCTTTCGTGATGCGGATGCTCACCAAGAACCAGATCTGGATGTCCAAGTCTTCAAGCCTTCAAAAACTCAAGCACAAGGTCTCAATCCGGCAGAGTTTCGGCTCTACAAAAGTCCTCTAAAATGATGAATCACCCCTCCTATTTATAGGCAACCAGATCTGTGCAGTTGGCACAGATCTGGGCC
>BQKN01000838.1:1257-58679 GCA_022839385.1 Asparagus kiusianus
AGAGAGAGAGAGAGAGAGAGAGAGAGAGAGAGAGAGAGAGAGAGAGAGGAAGCTTACTGGCGGAGAGAGAAAAAGTGGAGCTAGAGAGAGGAGAGCACTGAAATGGTAAGAGTTAGGATTTTTGTGAGATTGATTGCGATTTCTGAATCAAAAGGGAGGGTTTTATTTAGTATTTGGTATTTGGGTCTGCTTAGAAACTTAAAAACAAACCCAAACCCTAACTAAAAGAATATAATAAACAAAAAACCCCAATATCGATCGATATTGCGGATATCGGGATATATCGATATCGGCCGATATCGAAAAAAGTTCATTGTGAGTTGCTGTAAAACTCGATATATCAGCTGATTTATTTGCCGATAATTTTATACATTTGTATAGCTACATACCCAGTTGTAGTAGCTTGTTGAGTCTATGAGAACATATAGAACTATGCGGGCTTTAAGTGAATCAAGGTTAAAGTTTGGGTTTATAAGCAAAAACCCCTTCATAATATCAAATAAAATTAAGAAGAGCAAGTCAGCTAACTTCTTGGACAATATCTAAAAGTATACAACAAAAAACTTGAAATCTAGGTCTTCTCCTCTTGGCACAACGGAAAAAAATAGAATTTCTTTTGTTAATACTAGTACATCTTTTGTTAATTGCAACAAAAAACTTTGACTATTTCTTAATTGCAACTAATTAAGTATTACATTTAATCTCCTTTGTTAATATTAGTACATCTTTTAATAAATATTTTTGTTCCCTAGAAGCTAGCATTTGTAGAATCACAAACTATACTGTCATAGCTAGTCCCAATCATTCTAAAGCTGACAGGCTTGTAAAGTTTACTAACCTGTACAAATTATAAATGATAAAAAATCAGATGAGATACTGGTTGACTACGTTAGGACCCCTATCACCCTTTTAAATCTCTACTCCTTCAACTTCAACCCATCTGCTTCCTCACCTTTTGAGTCATCTACACCATCTTTGTTATCTAATCCCTCCTTGAAATATAAAACTCTTGAGGAAATAGACTATCATTGTTATCACGTCCTTGATATACTCCCAAATACGTTATATGACATTTATTATGAGTTCAAAAGTGCCAAGAAATTGTGGGAAGCTCTTCAAATTGAATATGGCCTCGACAATGCTGGGTAGAAATATTCACTTCATCATTCTTCAATAAATTTTTCATGATGACAGTAAACCCTTAAGTGATCAACTCCATGAATTCAAAGACTTTGTTCGCCATCTTCGATCCAAAGGTAATACTTTCACTGAGGACTACAAAGTGACTAATTTGATTGATAAACTTTCACCATCTTGGCTAGATTTTGCTAAGAGCAAGGTAACCTCACTCTTAAGCAAGCTCTTAAAACAATTAGAGTAGAAGATCAACATAGATAGAAACTCAAAATCCTCTTCAAAAGTGATGGCCCATGTCAATTTAGTGAAGGGAAGCTCTTCTATGTCTGTGAAAAAACAAATCAACGTGCCTCCAAATGTTTCCGCCGGAAGGCTGAACCTTTGAAGACTACTATAAAGGATCATAATTGCACCTTCCAAATATAAGATCAACATGATAGAAGAAAATGCCGAATCCTCTAGGTAGTAATATCTCTTTTCCTATTTAACCTACAAGACAATCTCGGGTGGTTGTTTTTGAAGCTAACATATATGTTTATTTTGATCGCTCCTTGTTCACAACATATTAGGAATTATGTGGAGGAAGTGGAACTCTTGGAGATGCAACAAGAGCTGAAATAATTGGCAAAGAACATGTAGATTTGGATATTGACAATTGAAATGATTGACTTTGCATAACGTCCTATAAGTGTCATTTACCTAGAGGAATCTTGTTAGTGTCTCTTTGCTTGTAAAAGCCTTTTAAGATCGTTGTAGAGTCCAAGAAAGTTGTCATAAGAAAATGTGCTCATTGGAAGTGTTTCTTATGGCCTTTAAGTTAGAATGTGATAAGATCTTTGATGAATTTTCTTCTACTTTCTTGCATGTTGAGTCTTGTGATATATGCATGGAAGATTAGGATGTGTAAAATTTGGTGCTATTAGGAAAATAGTCGGCTAATTTTTTTTCTCATCCAATTATGAAATTTGTGTTATCGCCAAATTTATGAATCATAATGTGCATGAATATTTGAAATGAAAATTTAGTCTTATTTGATTCACATGTGGAATGTTATCTTGATGGGCTTTTAAGCTTGCATTATAAAATAGAATGGTTATAAAGCCATAAAGCCGTTCATGATCTGGATTTTCTTATAGTCCAATTTGATAAAAGGTCTTTCTAAGAATTATTCCTAGTATCACTGAGGGGAATGAGATTAAAAGCCCATAAAGGAGATCTGCAATAGTAGGGACCTAACCTTTTGATAAGTGAGCTGTTCCCTTGAAGAAGGCTCAATGTGGTAGAAATAAGGCTTAATGTGGTAGAAATAAGTTGGACTGATGATTGTTGTGTGGAGCATTGAACCTTGGAGTTTATACTTCTATTTGTAGCATTACATGCATTTATGACTAGTACTATGTATTACTACTACCCCATTCCTATGACGACAGTGCTCTAATGATGTGATCAACTAGAATGAGTTATTCTCTTAATAAATCTAACGAACAATTTGTGGACGAGTCATCACCGACCGTAGACACCTGATGCGGTATAAACATGTATAAAAAAGGTTGCAAGTACACAACCGTGTCAAGTTATAATATAAAGATATCGATCCCACGAGGAAGGTGTTTTGTAGGAAAAAATATAAAATTGGTTTTTATTTTGTGTGCGTGACAAATAGGAGTGATGAGTAAATGTGATTGTGGAGAGATAATGAGAGTGAAAGTGATAGTGTGAAGCGACGCAAAATTTAAGTGAGAGTGGATGTGACAAAGAATGAGTGTGATCAATAAGGTGAGAAGGAAAAATGAATAAAATCAAGAAACAAATAAAAAATCAAGAATGAAGAACAAAATTCTAGAATAAAAGAAAATGCAAGAAATTAAAGATGGTGGATTCAATTATAGATATGGGTAATCTAAAATTGAACCCACTTCTTAAAAAAAGTGATTCCCTAGAGGGTTCTAGCCTAAAGGTGAATCAAACAAAATAAAAATAAACAAAAAAAATTCTAAACCCAAAAGGGTTCTAGCCTCAAGGTGAATAGTGTAAGAAATTAAAATCTAACTACAAAATAAATTACAAAATCTAAACTACAAAATAAATTGCAAAATCTAAACTACAAAATAAAATTACAAGAATTAAATGCAAGAAAATAAATCTACTCTATAAGCATGAAATAAATCTAAGGCAAGAGGGTTCTAGCCTCTTGGCTATTTAACAAGAAAATAAAATCTAACTACAAGCATAAAAATAAATCTACACTAATAAGCAATAAAAAAAATAAAAGAGAAATGCAAACCTTCAAATAATTTTTCATCTTCATCTTCATCTTCATCATCCAACAAAGAGAAAAAGAGAAAAATTTAAAGTGGTAAAAAAAAATTATTATTATTAATTGCAACAAAAAGTTACAATTTTGGAAGGCCTTCTCAATTAAGAGTAGCCCTCCACTCCAAAAGGAGTTACAAAAATTTTTACATCTTTAACCCCTCACTCTCTACCCCTATTTATAGTAATCATCAATGAATATGAGCCATTGGATTTGTCTTGAGCCCCAAGCAAAGCAATCTCCACATTTGAATTTGCTTTTTGTTATTCTCTAGCCCATGTGATTATCAAAATCCGGCCCAATTCAAGATTCTGCAGCAACCGGTCATGGAGAAAATTTGATTGCAAAATTTTCTTGTGAAAATCCGGCCCATTTCAAGTAAAAAGCCAACTCTGCAGCAAAGTCCAATGGCATTTGATTTTCAGCCCATTTGGTTCTTTTGATTTTCAAGAGAAAATGAAAATCATGTCTGGCCCAATGATGTTAAAAGCCCAACTCTGCAGCACCATCAAGTCCGGCCTATTTTGCATCCAAGTCCGATCCTCATTATGATTTTCAAATCCAATCTCCAGCAGCCATCAAGTCCATGCATAGCTTTGATGCGGCATAATTATGTACCAAAATTACAAGTGCACAATTGATCAAGTTATAGTATAAAAATATCGATCCCACGAGGAAGGTGATTTTAAGAGATTATTAGAAATGGTTCTTATGTTTTGTGCGTGACAATTAGGAATAAAGAATAAGTGTGAATGTGATGAGTGATTGTTGTGAATATATGCAAAAGATAATAAATTGAATTTTAAAGGAGAGAAGGAAGAATTAAAGAATAAATGAAATCAAGGCAAGAAAGATGAATGAATAAAATCAAGAAATAAAACCAGGAATGAAAAGAAAATTTAAGAAAGTCAAGATGGAGGATTTAAAAGAGGTAAGAAATCTAGAATATAATCCACTAACCAATTTCAATTACAAAATATAAACTATTCTCTTTTTATCATATTTCAACTTAGATTTATTAAGCATAGATTATCAAACCATTTAAGGAAAGTGTAACCCATCAAATTATCATCTAAGTTAAAATTACTATTCATGATAAGAACAACAACATGATAATAATCCTAGAATTCATAAGCATAACCTATCAAACCATTAAAAATAAGCATAGATTATCAAATTTTTCTTCTACCGATTAGTTCTCTAGTTGATTATCCTAACATGAACATTTTAAGTGCAAGAGAATAATTCATACAATATAAAGGGAATTAGACTAGTTTCATATAATTCTAAACTTCCTACAAGAATTAAATTCACATCTTTAAGAAATAAAAACAAGAAAAAGAACTAATTACAAAAATAAAAAGAAAAGAAAAATCTAAACTATGAACAAGAAATAAATCTAACTACAAAGAGAATAAAAATCTAAACTACAAAATATATTATAAAAATTAAATGCAAGAAAATAAATCTATTCTACAAATTAAAGTGCAAAAAGAAATAAAAAGACAAGAAAATAAATCTACACTACAAGCATGAATTTAAATCTAACTAATAAGCAATATAAAGAAATTACTAAAAAGAAATAAAAGAAAAAAGAAATGCAAACCTTCAAATTGTTCTTCATCTCCATCCTCATCATTCAACAAAGAGGAGAAAGAACAAATTTAAAGTGAAAAAAAATTATTTTTATTAATTGCAACTAAAGTTATAATTTTTGGAAGGCCTTCTCAATTAAGAGTAGCCATCCTCTCCAAAAGGAGTTATAAAATTTTTCACACCCTTAACCCCTCACTCTCTACCCCTATTTATAGTAATCATAAATGAATATGAGCCATTGGATTTGTCTTGAGCCCCAAGCAAAGCAATCTCCACCATTGAATTTGCTTTTTGTTCTTCTCTAGCCCAACATAGAAGGCCCATATGATTTTCAAAAATAAATGAAAATCAAGTTGAGCTGGATTGTTGGAACTGGATCCAGTGTCTTTAGGGTTTGTAACAGGTTGACTTGGGAATTTTCCTTTTTCTCTCTCACTTATGGCAGCGGCTAGTTGCCCAAGTTAGGTTTCTAACCGGGCTATGGCTTGAGTGTTCGAGTTGAGCACTTGGCCGGTGGTTTGCATGAATGAATTTAGAGTGGTGGATGATTGGGTCAACATGTTGGTAGTTTGTGTAGAAGCTTTGATCATAGCTTCTAAACCCTTTTCTAAGACACTCAAACGTTTGTCATGATCAGAATTAGAAGGATTTGTAGGCTGGTGAGGATGAGTATGTTGGTTTGGAAAAGGTGGGTTAGAAAAATTGTTCGGTGTATTGAACGGGATAGTGTTTCCCCTCGGGAATTGTGGGTTTGACGCGGGAATGAAGTTTTGATTTCCGGGAGAGTTTCCTTGGTTCCAAGCAAAGTTAGGATGATTTCTCCAACCTGGATTGTAGGTTGGAGAAAATGGATCATTTCTGGGACGCTGGAATGCAGCGTTCATCTGTTCTAATGCATGGTTGTTTCCTAGAAGAGGACATTCCTCTGAAACGTGGGTAGGAGACTGACAGTTATGACATCCCGGGGTAGAAATATGATTGATTTGAGTCAGAGCTCATTCCTTAACTTCTAAGGCTTCTAACCTTCGCATAATCGTCGCCATCTTCGCTTCAGAAGCAATGGTTGACTCCAGGGAAAAACCACTAGACTTAGACTGGGGAACAGATGAAACCCTGTCATTACAGTTTTCCCACTGTATTGTTTTCTCGGATAAACTCTCTAGAAATTCCCAAGCTTCATCTATGTTTTTCCTCATAAAATCTCCCTGACACATCGATTCTAAAGATGTTTTTGGAGAATAGTCCAATCCTTCATATATGACTTGGCACAGTCGTCATTTTTCTAGACCGTGATGAGGACATTGGATTAAAAGATCTTTAAATCGGTCAAAGTATTTTCAGAATGGCTCCCCCGGTCAAAGTCCGACAATGGAGCTTCAAGGAAGGAGACTTGGTTCTTGCCGTCCGACGATCAATGATACTCAATTCCAAGAAGAAAGATAAATTTTAACTCAAATAGGAAGGGCCGTTTGTAATAGAGACAGTCTATTCAAACGATGCATATCGCCTGATCACTCAATACAGTGACAAACTCATGATGCCAATAAATAGAAGTTTCTGAAGAAGTACTATCCCTAGTACGTTCGGGATAACCTATTTGACGGGAAGTTCCTGGAGAATACTATACATGATATTCTTCAGGATAACCTGGAATGGGTTGATTATTCCAGATGGCTATGATGCACGGATACGGATACGGGACACGGATACGACACGGACACGGATACGGGATACGGCAAAATCCAAAAAAATAGGATACGGGGATACGGCGAGGATTTTTTTAATTATTATTATATATAGAAAAATTTATAAAATTCAACTAACAATCTAAATTATGAATCTATCACAAAATAACAAGTTATGTAAACAAAAATGAATTTGAGTACATACTCATTCCATCACAAAGTAACAAGTTTTGTAAACAAAAAGGAATTTGAGTTCATACTCATTCCATCAAATCACAACATAACAAGTTTCACAACATAACAAGTTTGTAAAAAAAAATACATCAAGATTAAGTGGAAGCTAGTTCGATGATTTCTTCTTACAGATTTAATAAGTTGTTGCTCACTGACTTTGTTTTTCTTTTTACAGATTATACTTAGAGTTAAGCAACAATGAGCAAGGATGAATGACCACTCAAAATTTTCCAACACAATTGCCAAAATATGCATATTCATTTGTGTAATAATTCATTTGTGTAATAATTCTTTTTACATATTATACTTAGAGTTAAGCAACAATGAGCAAGGATGAAGGATCACTCAAATTAGACAACACAATTGCCAAAATAAATATCTATAATTCATTCATTAAATATGTATATTCATTTGTGTAATAATTCATTTGTCTAATAATTCATTGCCTAACAAATAATTCATTTGTGTAATAATTTATTGACTAACAAAATTATACTAATTAATAAGTTCTCCTTTTAATAGATAATACTAACAATTAAAAAAATATTCATATGTTAGGAAATTGAAATTGAATCTGAAACTAAAATTGAAAAAATAAATTACCAAATAAAGAATAGAATTGTAGAACTGTGACTTGCTCAGTTGCCAAAATAAGTATCACGAAGCTGCAAAAACAAAAAAAGTTAGTTTTTTCAAGCAAAAAAAAATAAGATAAGAGAGACTGAGAGGGACGGAGAGATTGAGAGATAGAATAAGGAAGAGGAGCGATTCAGGAGAGATCAACAGAAAAGAGAGACTTTTTTTTGAGGACTGAGAGAGACCAACAGAAAAGAAAGAGACTGAGAGAGAGCGACTCGGGAGAGATCAAGGAAAAGGAGACTGACCTGGTCGAGCGCCGGCGTCGAGGTCGAGGTCGAGCGTGGGGCGTCGAAGTCGATGTCGAGCGCCGAGGTCGAGGTCGACGACGTCGAGCGACGAGGTCGAGGTCGAGCGCCGATCTTGAGGTCGCGCGACGCGGTCGAAGTCGAGGTCGAGTTCGAGCGCCGATCTCGAGGTCGCGCGACGAGGTCGAGAGGGGGTGTCGAGCGTCGAGATCGAGCAACCAGTACGAGGGAGCGCGGCGTCGGCGTCGGCGTCAGGTAAGTGAAACTTAGGGTTTTATTTTGGGCGATTGGGTTTGGGTTTCGGGTTTACGTGTTTCGGGACCTGTTTTTTTTCTTTTCTTTCGTTCCGCTGTGTTCCGCCGTGTCCAAGCTGTGTCCAAAACCCAAGTTTGACCGTATCCGTCGTTGTTGACCCGTTGACCCGTGTCGGACACGTGTCTTGCACGTGTCGTGCACGAATCCGTGTCTGATTCGTGTCAGACACGGATTCGTGGTCTCCGGTGGAGTATCCATACTTCATAGCCAGATGGAGGCCAATCATCTCAATAATTCATTCTTAATTATTATAAAAATGATTAAGAACCCCCCATTGTCGCTATTTAATCATTTTTAAGTTGGTTAAAACCCTCCAACTTGAACTCCAAATTCCTTCAAGGATGAGATGCATTCAATTTGCTTCAACTCCCTTAGCAACAACTGTCGAAGGCCCTTCTCGGTTTCTTTTGCGAAGGCTTATTATCTTTCATTCAGTTCTTGGATGGTTTCAATCACCAGGGTCAATTCCACCAACTCCTGATGTGACTTTCCAAGCACCCTTTTGTCAAGATAAGATTCAATGATTTCATCCGGTCAATCTTTTCTCACGAAACTCCCATGGTTTAATTGTGGAGTGCTTGATGATTCACAGTCCTCCACCATAAAATCTCTCACTGATCAAATCAACTAACGGTGAGTCTACCAAAAGTCCTCATGGTTAAGTCCACTCAAACTCCCGCTGTGAATAAACCTTTAACACTCCCACTGTTAAGGTCATGACACAACATCCGAAATTTCAACTTGCCAAGCTATGGCAGCTGTTAAACCCTTTTTGTGTGGAGTTTTCACAAGAAATACTGTCAGAAACTTAACACCAAAACTTCCATTATGTTAATAAGTAATTTGTACAAATCAACATTCTCACTATTATTTGTACCCCTACTCCCTCTTTTGGTCAAACATTTGAACAGATAGGACCAAAGCCAAAATTCCCTCTTAATTTCTTCCATGAACGAAAGGTCCATTTTAAGAACCGGGATTTCCTTTCGATAAACAAAAGACCTCCATCCAAACCGAGCGATCAAACTTTTGAACAGTAAGGGTCGTCTCAAATCTCACCTTGGTCAAAAACTCTCCTACAGTTAGCGCTAAAACCGGAGTTCCCTTTCGATAAACGAAAGGCTTCTTCCATTCATTCCTCTTCAGTCAAACCCTTCTACAGCTTAGGCTGAAGTCGGGGATTTTATCTCGATAAACGATAAATTCATCTTCAGACTGAGTAATCAGTACTATAAAAGTTAGGGTTATCTGGATCTTTTCGATTCTCAGAGTGAAGATCTCACTCTTAGTTTCACCTTTTAGGATTCTCGAAGTGGAGATCTCACTTTGAGTTTCTCTTACAGTAGGATATAGAATAAAAAATTATTCCTCTCCAGTACCGGGTTCGTATTTGCCCCAAGAGAAGACACAATTTTTCAACATCTGAATCCATGCCTTTATGCATGGGGGACGTTATTTCGATCCCTTATTAGAGATAAGTCTGCGTCTAACACACGCTGTCGGGTGGTACGTTCCTGTAAAAACGACTAAGCCTACGTATTCAGTATCGTATGCATGGGGGATGTTATCTCGATCCCTTAAGTTTGCGTCTAACACACGCTGCCGGATGGTACGTTCTCGTAAAACCGACTAAGCCTACGTATTCAATATCGTAGCCGGTGATTATTATTAACTTATTAGAGATAAGTCTGTGAATCTATACCTTTTATGCACGGGGGACGTTATCTCGATCCCTTATTAGAGATAAGTCTGCGTTTAACACACGCTGCCGGGTGGTACACTCCCGTTAAAACGATAAAGCCTACGTATTCAGTATCGTAGCCGATGATTATTATTAAATTAATAATCTCTGAATTTATGTCTTTTATGCATGAGGGACGTTATCTCGATCCATTATTAGAGATAAGCCTACATTTGACATATGTAGCCTACATATTCAACACTGTAGCATAAAGTCTAAAAGAGTTCATTCTTTTAGCACAACGTAACATGTAAAACGGATTTAGACAATCTACATGCTAGCCCGACTCAAAAAATAATCGGTAAAGACACATCAAATCCGTTGACGACTGAGGGTTTGCCAAAAACCCTATGAGTATTATGTTTGTTTATTCCAAACAGAATGAGTAATCATAATAAGACTTAAATGAGCAAAAAAAGTTTACTTTGTTCATGAGAAGAACTTAAGAAAACACAAAAGAAGTGCCGATACAAGAGAAATGTTTTTAGTCTAAAGACAGTTTATAACTACGGATTTGCTCCTCAAGTTTGGAAAGTTCTTCTGTGTAGGCTTGTTCGAACTCCGTCGTCAGGCTGGCTTTCAAAGATTCTTCAGTGGTACTCTGAGCCTTGGCAATCCCTTGTTCCGTCTCAATAAGCTTCTTGTTCTAGGGTTCCAGTAGTTCAAGCATGTTCATTCGGGCACGCTCCACTTCGGCCAGAACAATTTCTAAGATACCCCGGGCATCCTTGGCTTCCTCAAGTTCTTTCTCTAAGCGAACTATCTTGGTTTGACGGGATTCCAAAGCTTGAAGCAAATCAGCCTTAGCTTTATCCTTCTTGGCGATGTTTACCTGCATCTGTGTCACACGACTTCGTAGCTTCCGACGTTCGAGTTCAGCTGACTTCTGTGCATCACGCCACGTCTTTAGCTTTGATTCCATTCGGGCAGTTATATAAGAGGAAGCACCGCTGGCCTGAAGTTTCATCTGCTTCTTGTTTTCCTGTTCCAGGTGAGACAAGTATGCTTCAACGGAATCAGCCAAATTTGAATACCCTTCTTCCCTGATCCCCAACACGTGCCGATCAAGGGATCTCCTGAAGTTGTCAAAAGATGACCCCTTATGAAGGATTCGATCAATCATGATGTTTAAGAAGGAGACGAAGCTATGAAGATCTAAGCAGATAACGACCTTATCTGGATCCTCATTCGACATTAATGCTTTGATGGGCTCGAGTAGTGACAGAGGAGACACTGAAATAGGAGAAAGGAAAGCAAGCACTCAAAAGGATTGTTGAATACGCATTTGATACTTGGATTTCAAAAGTAACGGTGTGCAGAAACTTACCAAGTCCAACAGAAGATCCTTCAGTTTGGCTCTCTTGTCCCGATAGTACTAATTCAGTTTCGAGAGCGACCGGAGCTTTCTCAGAGATGGGGATCGCCGATGTACCCTCTTTGTCAGTTGACTTGGTGGCTGAGACCTTCGCCGACATCGGATCGGAGCTAACAAGAGTCTTAGGTTGGGAAGGAGATGGTTGAATTTCAGTAATAGCCGCTCCAAACTTGAAGAGCCCAAGTCTTGAGCCTATTCTAAAGCCTCAGAAGCTGTAGTTGTATCGGCACCAGTGGCCGGTCCTATAGTTAAAATTCCCATATAGTCATCCGAAATTAAGCAACAAAGGGACGATTAGGACTCAAGAATAAAATCCATACCTACTGATGAACCAGCTTCAACAGCTGGTCCTGTAGCCTCACTAGGAGCTTTCCCCGATAATAAGTCGGAGATCAACTTATGGTCATCTTCAGAAAGTTTCATATTGAGGGTGTTTTCATCAAAATCCTCGACCTCAGTTTCATGAGCGACTTCCTCTTCAGCTAGCTCCTTCATCATAACATCTACAGAATCAACCAAATCGTGAGCATAAATAAATAAATAAATAAATAAATATATATATATATATATATATATATATATATGAATCCATATATATATATATATATATATGAATCCATACCACGTGGAAGCCAACTCTACCTTCAGCTGTTGCGACAGGTTCTGCAGCTCCGGCACTGGTACTCGCTTCCTTTAATTTTTCTAAAAGAAGATGAAGCGCAAAAACCATTAGAGGAGGTACGCACTCCGATTCACTTATCTCTCAGAATTGCCTTCCGAATGGGAAAATACTTGTACCTGTGCTGGAAGCCGTTGAAGCGACTATGGTAGAGGGCTCGAGTTGAACTCCAATCTCTTTAGCAGGCCCATTGCCGACAGGCTTATCAGCTATTGCCTTACGCATTTGCTGAACGAAACTTGACCCCTCAGTATGCGTAAGTCCGGGAGAAGAGGGTTCATATGGAATTTCACCTTCTTCGCGGTCCTCTATGAAAACAAATTGCAAAATGAGTTCAACAAATCTGGAAACGATGCAGTGGAAGAAAGGTGAAGACAAAATATTACTTTTTCCTCAACAGGAATATTGTGAACCGGCTCCTTTTCCATTACCGGTAAAGGGGTACGTCGTCGATGCACGACCAATTTAGTCCTTTTTGGCGGACGCGCTTCTTCTAGAGTGTCGGATCTCTCATGGTGATATTTTGTGCCCAACTCGGCTTTTGTAGAAACTTGAGTTCGAGCTTGAGCCTGAGTTGAAGGTCGAGATCTCTTTCTATGAGCGAGGGGCATTGTATCTTCTTCCTCTTCATCTCTGCTAAGGACTTCCACCATCATCCGATTAGAAGATGTCAGAACAACCCTCTCTTTCCTTCTTTTTGTGCTTCCAATGATTTAGGTAGGTCAGCATGACGAGTCCTATGGGCAACGAGTGAACTCGTGCGTTCCCTTGGAAAGAAAGAAGGAAGACCCGATGCACCTTCCTCACCGCCACTTCCAAATTCAGCACCTTCAATCCCACCTTCTTCCTCGGATGTCCAAGCTACATATTCGAAGGATTCCTCCTCACTTTCATCAGAATCAGCGACTTGTTTCCCTTTGCTAGAGGATTCAATAGGTGTTTCTCCTTTCCTAGAAAGAATAGTTTCTCGAACTATTTCAGTGGCAAGTTTGGATGCTGTTGTCGCCTCTAGTTCCGAGATTTTCTTCTTTTTTGTGGGCGCGTTAGCAGCGATTGGCCATTTGCAATACAGAAATGTCATCTGTAGATGAGGTTCGGCGGCTGGAAGGCTAAATTAGCCATTTGTACAGTCACTTATGCTCCAAAACCAAGCCCGTGCACTATCAATGAGACCATCACAAGTTTTCAGTCTTCTGTTTGGGTTCCTAACGTATAGTTGGTCATATCCAAACTAACAAGCGAATTTACAGAAAAGATAAAGCTTGATGCTGCAAACATCCTTCACTCGGAAGATGAGGTAGCCCGGACGGATGTTCATTAACCAGCGAAAACATTCTACATCTAAAACAGTTCTATTTTTCCTGGCTCTTCCTCATCTACGAGCATATCATTATAATTGTCGGAGAATTGAGGGAAACATTTAAAAAATTCCCTACACTTGTGAACCCAAAACTGCCTTGATATCTCATGCCACTGGCTGGCCGTCCATATACATTCCTCTAAGATCTACAACAGGAAAACCCGGATCAGCAGTATCAGATGCTGTCATCAGATCTGGCCGATGAAGGACCAACCACGCCATTAAATAAGTGTATGACAGTTCTATCTTGGTAGTATGAATTTCACTCGAAGGCTTCTGTTCTTCTTGAGTGAATGTGGTGGTCAGGTGACGAAGCCTACCGTGGATATCAGCAATCATAGCTGGGAGCAGGGAAAGTTTATGCTCGATTGCTAGTTGAAAAGCTGGGTACAAGACTTCAATAGGTAGGGCATCAGACGGTTGATGAGGCACTACACATTTCTTTAGCCAAATGACTAAGTACCCTGCTAGAAGAGTTGTCGGCGTAATCCTCTTTTGAGCAAACTACAAAAAAGACTGGAATTTCGTACCCTTGGGAAATTTTCCTTCAATACAGCGGGTAGTGTATGATTAGGTAGGCATTTGTCTTTAACAAGAGCTTGTTAATCTCTGATGGGGTCAAAGGAGACAATTCACAGACTTCATTGCCGTAGTGATCCCAAGATGCTTAAAGAGGTAGTCCACAAACTGCTTCAAACTAACTTGCGGGAATTTCTTTTTTGCCTTTATATCAGTATCTGCCATAGCCGTCTGATAATGGCAGGTCAGTACCTAAAAGATATCATGAGCAATAGAGGTTGTCTCCTATATCCGGTTCAACTGACTGACGATCGGAAATACTCTTAATAGGGTATATCTCCCATTAGCAATCCGGATACCTTCATCATTTCGTGAAGAGGAAGACCTAACTCTCCATCCTTGGTCATAAAAGTATTGGTGTCCGGATTGTATATCTCAAACAGAGCGAAAAATGATCTACACTAATTGGGAGACCATACATACTAGCTCGTATAGGGACGTACATTAGCCAACTCATTGCCCCAACGGCTAAGTACGTAGCTCGTCATCCTTGTCCACCATTTGTTTGCAGAAGAATGGACCCAACCAAAGCATCTATACTTCTTAACCGACAGCTTCTTTCCCAATCGAGCTAAGCAGTTCTTCATAGTACTTGCCTTCAACATCAATTCATTCTGCGGCAAGCTGTCCTGACCTAGTATCCCAGGATGAAGCACTCGGATAGAATTCCTATCACTTGAACTAGGAGTCTTGGCATCCTTACCAGTGAATCCACAATGAATGCGTTCATGTTCTTCCGTCAGCCGCCAAGACATTTCTCGGGTCATTGTTAAATTTCTAAGCTGTATGAGGGAATATTGTCAAGGAATAGGAGGCAAGAACTAAAATACTCTATTGTGCTTGTTCAACTACTGCTCCGAGCCACACGAGAGTCTCTCAGGATCCTCGACAGAGTCGCTGAACAGATAATGAGGCTTCCTTAAATGTTCAGTCGACTCCTGATACTTGGTCAAAGGTACGTCAGTGATCAACTGACGCAGAATACGACAATCCCCTTACTGCACGAGATCGGGGACGTCCTCCGGGCAATCAACATTAAATTGGGGAGCCTCTCTAATTAAAGGACCCCCGTCAAAGGAAGCATAGGTGATGCTACTTTGACCAGACACTTCTCTGTCAGACAAGGCCACGGACGAAAAATTGATTGTGAAGAAATTGTATTTTTAGAACGCAGTTAAAAGAATATTTCTAAGGCAAAACAAGGAGTCAAACTCATCCCGTTACTCAACGAGATAGAGTCACTGCCTTGTGATTGGCGAGACGATTTCAGTTGTTTTGCACATGAGAAGCAACGTACATTGTCGTGTGAACAACACGACAATATACCCTGCCTTACAAAATGCAAAACAACATAAAATTGCACATTTTGCCCTGAGATGTGTTTTGACTAAGCAAAACACGTTTTTTTAGCGTCGATCCCCGCAAAGGAGGATACCGGCTCTTCCCGAATGCCCAGCAAAGATAGGCAAACGAGGACATACGATCAAAATTCTAACTTTTGAATCGACAAAAGTTTAGAAAACTAACTTCCATATGAAGAAACGGTAGGATCCTCCCTCTCAGAGGGCTAAGTGGTTGATCTACCTCGGGGAACATGCGATCTCTTGGGAAACATGGTGAAAAGAAATGATTATGAGCTAAAAATTAAGAAAAAATTAGGGTTATTTGGTGAAATTTCAAAACAAAGGATAAAAAATACCCAAGATATCATCCAAGAGCTCGGTTTCCATCAAGGATTAAGAAAGAAACAAGAATTTGTGAAGGAAACACGAGGAGAGAGATCAAACCATCGAATGAGCTTTGAAACCCTAAATGGTTTTGTGGCCTTCGAATCAAGATCAAAGAGATAAGGGTAAGGAAGGATTGAAGAACACTTATATAGGGTTTTAAGAAGATTTTCAAAGGTAAAGAGGCGGGCAAAAGTGACGAAAAACACCGCAAGTCCCGAATATAAAGAGGCCAGACCTAACTGCTCGCCTTCGTGCTAGATAGTCGATACTGTCTCTCAAATGTGAGACATTGTAAACTGTCTCGCGTGAAGGGTTATGTCGACGCATTTCCGAAGTGCATTTTGGTACACCCTTGACTCATTTCCAGTACATTTCAATACTCCGATAAGTATACGAGTATAAACTGCATCTCCTTGAACCTCCTACGGGTATATGACGTTAAACTGATTCCTGAACTCCGATGAGTATATGAGTCTAAACTGCATCTCCTTGAATCTCTAACGGGTATATGAGGTTAAACTGATTCCCGAACTCTGACGAGTATACAAGTATAAATTGATTCTCCTCGCTCCAACATCTTAAGAGCTTAAACTGTGAAGACTCCAGTTAATGTATGGGTATAAACTGTATTTGCACCGCGACGAAGGTCAACGTTGGTCAACGCATCAACAAGTTCGCCAAAATCTTGCTCAAGATAATCTTCAGGTTAAAGAATTATTTTGGGGAGTTCAATGGTGATTTAGATACAAACTCCCGACGAAGATGATCAGTTCAATGTCGATTCAACGACACGAGCTAATTCAGAAATCAACACACTAGCTTTGATTCAAGATTTCGATAATGGTCAGACGATAAATGCAGCACCGAAAGAATTTTGGCTATTTGACAAAATATTGAATAGACTGAAAGCTGAAGAAGTCAACAAATTGAAGGCTGGGCGTATCATATCCAAAGTATTCCAGCCTTCTTTATAAAACAATAAGGCTGAAACACTTTGGAGGGGCTATCTGTAGACGTCAAATTACCTATAAGTTATTGCACATGGCTCGAGATAAAGAGAAGACAATAAAAATCGTCATCTGAGTCAAAGAGGATCATCCAATGCCAAAGACTAAGGAATGCACAAAAATGCAAAACGACGAAAACAATAGGACATCATACAATTTCTGAGACACAGAAACTGTCTCGGAAACTATGAGACAACAAATAGTTTTCGAGACACAGAAACTATCTCGGAAACTATGTGACAGGGTCACGTCGCTTTGCGACGGTTTTCTCGAGATTTGTGCGGTCCACGTGGCTTCATAACTGCTGGGTATCATCCATAAACGTTGGGAGGCATTTACAAACTTAAAATCCGCCCATAACTGCAGAAATCATGGCATTTAACAGAGTGGGCGACGGTTACAAAACTGCCTGAGACAATACATTGTTTCCGAGGCACAGAATCTGTCTCGGAAACAGGGGTTGTCAGTTCAGGTTTGTTTCGACTTTCTATCTTCAGTAACGGCTCCTAAAGGCTATAAATACTTTCCTAGCATCCATATACACGAGGACCAAGCAGATTATAGGCAGAGACTTGAGCTTTTGGCGAATTTTGAGCAAGAGAGAGTCTTCATTGTTTTCAAGTATCCTCAAGAGCCCTCGGCGTTTCCTCAAGATCTAAGCTTTGACTTGATCTTGAGAAGAGTATTTTGTCTCACCTGGTTGAGATATCCACTTTTGTCCTTGTTTCTAAAACGAAACGTCGACTCCAAAGCCTTCTTCACGATTCAACTTGAATCTGTGATTCGGTCGTCCACGGGTTAACGCAATCCCGGGACAAGCAAAGATCCCATGCAAGCAGCGAATGTTTGTGTTTCTAGGGAGCACTCTTAATCTTGTTTTATTGTAAAGAGAAGTTTTACAAAGCACAAAGCTCACTCTCTTGTTTCCATTGTAATCAATAAACGTTTGTAATGGATTCTGTAATAAAATTTGTTTTTAACGCAAACACTAGCGAGCAGACCGGTTGGAGCGCCTGCATGAAGGCGCCGTCTGACTTTCTAGTGCAGTGTGATTAATTACACGACTGTACCCTTGACCCATATTTTCTAAATTTTATTTAATTATTTTATTTTAAAAGTATTTACGCTATGGTAACCTAAGAAAAGGAATGGTTGAACATAGAATTGTTTTTATAGCTATCTGTTTTGGTCAAATATTTCCGACAATATTGATAAGAGTCTCAACCTTTGTTATCGATTTGCAGGAACTTAGCATGGAAGGCGAGGTTTTTACTGCATCCGATGTCGAAAGGGCCTTATGGAGTTCTGCCGCAGCGTCCAAGGTCAAAGCTTCTGCGACGGACAATAAGCAAAAGTACTCTGCTAAGAAAAGCACGAAGAGGAAACGAAATCCTTGAAACCGAATGTGGTTGCCTTACCTGTACAGCTATGTTGTCCTTTTGTTGTCTGTGACTGTAACATGATCCTCAGAAACACATGTTAATTATAATTGGAATTTTGAACTAAACCTTCCAGTTTTTTTTTGCTAAACTTAAATTTCATTTTCTTTAATGTGTCATTTTGATATTATCAATTCCAAAGTGTTATTAGCGATGGATTGCCGGACTGGCAAAAGAGCGACGGGGTAAGCTTTCATGGAGGCTGGATAAAATTGATCAAACGAATGTGTAATCGGAGAATGGTTTAGAGTATATAAGTAAATCACATATGTTTTTCTTTTTTCCAATACATATCAGTCTTTGAGGAATAAAAAACAATTTGATGGTTTCCAGTACCGTTAACAAATGTATGGATTGTCTTGAATTTCTTTTATTTTTATTTGAAAGAGAAACTTGAAGACCTTGACTTTAGGAGTCGCGTGGGGTTTAAAATCGAGTGGTATAGGTAAATGTTCTTGATGTGGTTACTTAGAATTTGTTATGACCAAATCCCTAGGAATAAACTAAAAGTAATATCGGTCATATGAAAGCACGAAAAATATCAAGAACACATAAAACAAGGATATACATGGTTTGGCTTGTAGCCTATGTCCACAATGAATGGGGAGAATATCTTTACTAACAATGTGTGAGGAATACAGTGTGGAGATCTTTCAATTACCTAATCCCTAATACACCCCAAAAGCCTAATACAATCTCTCTCAAATAAAGAAACAAAAGAGAAAAAAATATCAAATAGGCTTCATAAGAGAACTCACTCTTCTTGATTGGTGCTCTGTAGATTGATGATTATAATTGGCTTGAAAGACTGTACATATATAGACTCGAAAGATCCCAACTCCTTGCCACCTACGGAATAGGAGTTCTAGTGGGAATAGAAGTTCACATGTTCTAAAACCAAATAAGAGCTCAAGCCCATAATATGAATTGTTTATCTTTGTCAAAATAAGAATTTGAAATCATATAATTATTCCACACTCCCACAAGACAACGGACTCCATTGAGCCTTTGCCAAAAATATCAAATTGAGTATTTGAGTCACAACACAATAAATCTCTATCTTGACTCAAATGCGTCAAATAATCCTCACTCTAAAAAGCTAACTTACTCCACATTCTCTACTAGCCCTGTAGGGCAACTAAGTGTGGCACAAATCAATTAAGTCTAAGCCCGGCTTGAACTTGCCTACTGAAAGAGGCCTTTTTAACAAATTGATTGAATTGTCTGCACGATGACCATAACTCTTAGCGAAGTCATCACCTGAAGTAGCTCTTGAATAGCTGAATGTCACAAAATTATCAACGAATAATGCATAAGCTGCTATCTTCATATCTTCGCGGTGGTCGAATATTTCGTCTAGATCGACCTCTAACAATAGTGTATTCCTGTTCTTCCTACAACTGCCGAAGTACTTCATCTACTTGAACGAGATATAGCTGTTAAACTTCCGTAGTCTTATCTTGCTGAAGAGCTGAATTACGAATTTCTAACTCCACATTCTGTCATGTAGTGCGCCGCTTTCATTAATAGAAATCGGTGACTGTTCTTTATGGAACATAGCAGACTCACCAAAAGTGACATCACGACTGATAATAATATTAGGAGACTTTGTATTAGGATATCATAACGTAAAACCCTTAACACCCGATGCATAACCTAGGAATATATAGTTTTTTTTCTCGAGGCTCGAGTTTCCCTTGAATGACATGCGCATATGCAAAATAACCAAATATTCTAAGATTAGACTAATTCACCGGCTTACTGAACCAAACTTCTCTAGAGTTTTACAACCGATAGCACTAGATGATGACCGATTCACTAAGTAACAAGCCATATTCACCATTTCTACCCAATATTCCTTGCCTAAACATACATTAAACAACATACAACGAGTTTTCTTCAAAAGGGTTCTATTCATACATTTTGCCACTCCATTCTGCTACGATGTGTGAGTGATTTTGCGATGTCTAACGATTCCCTCAATCCTACAGAACTCATTAAGTTCTCCTCAAGAAAACTCAAGGCTATTATTAGTTCTAAGCGTCTCAATTAGCCTCCCAGTCTATCTCTCTGATACGGGTGTATCTTCTTCCCTGTCTCGGGAGCTTAGTGATCCTCATTGGAGCTTGAGGATAGATGATTCTCATGATATCTTGAGAATAGAGTCGTGGTTGGAGCCAAAGAAGACGGCGAAAGAAGTCAGAAGAAACGAAACGCAGAAGAACAGGGTAAACTGGCAGTTCTCTGTCCGGTCGACCGCGACACACATGCCGGTCGACCGGACAACCCTACAGGGCACAGGGAACAGAAAGCTCTCTGGCCGGTCGACCGGACCATGCCTGGCGGTCGACCGGATCGTGAATTCTGGGTTTCCTGTTTCGTTTTAGATTCTGTTCTGACAGGGACTCCTCTTTCTTTTGGGCTTATTTATTTACAAGATTGCCACCCACATTGTACCTGATATAAATAGGTTATTGTAGGGTTTCAAAAGGGGGACCTTAGGGAGAGAGAAATTCTAATAATTGTATTAGGGTTTAGAGAGAGAGTTGAGAGGTAGTTCTCGATTCTAGTGAGATTGTGAGAGAGGGATTGTAATATTTTCATACTCATAATCTAGAGAAGGTAATTTTCTTCTCCATACTGAATTATTCTTGTGTTTTGGTTATCCTCTTCTCAACCCACCTTTTGGTAATTCCGCGACCAAAGGGTGCTCGCACGGCAACACGTACCAAGTTGGTATCAGAGCACCTAGATCCTATGAAGGGGGAGCCTGTATATGGTCCTTACTCGCTCACAGTACAAGAAGCTTGGCTAGATCCTTATTTCCTTGGAGGGAGTCCAGAAATTAAGGAAGGAGAAGATGACTGAAGCAGATAATTCAGCAAGACTTGATGCCATGGAGAAGCAGATTGAGACGATAGGGACGACTCTTACTCAACTCGTGGGTCTCATCAACGGAGGTGACAACAAGGAGGAATCTTCTTCGAAGGGTAAGAAGAAACTCGTCGAATCCGACGAAGAGAGCGAGGAATCTGATTCAGAGGGGGAGACTGAGATTGTCAAGACTGTTAGACATCAAGGGGGTAAGAATAATTACCAGAATATGAAGATTGACTTCAAGGTTGAGATTCCTGTTTATGATCGGAGTATCAATGTGGAGAAGCTTGATGATTGGATCGAACGTATGGAGATGTACTTCACTCTCTACGGATATTCGTCCAAGGAGAAGATAGTGTTCGCGACATTGAAGCTTTTAGGGCACGCGTTGACGTGGTGGAAATCCTATTATAAACAGAAGAAGAAAGCGACGTCGTGGAACAAGTTTAAGGAGCTACTTCGGAAATAGTTTTATCCAGTGGGGTTCCTTGAGGAGCGTTGGTACAAGTGGTATGGATTACGCCAAAAGTTTAATCAAACCGTTCAAGAATACACTACAGAGTTCCAGCAGCAGGCAATAGTTCTTAACGTTGCGACAGAGGAATATTCCGTGTTCATAAAGTATATGACGGGATTGAACGATTACATCCGAAAGGAGATGAGGTTATTCACGGTCGAGACTATTGCAGAGGCGAGCGTGAAGGCCATTGCCATTGAGGGCAAGCAAAAGAAGAGCAACGAAGCAAAGGGGGATGCAAAGCAAGTTGGAGGCGAGTCTAGTGGTTCTTAGTTTAAGGAGGAGAAGAAGAAGGGTAATCCAGGGGAAAACAAGACTGATTTGTGGTCATTGCGAGAAGACAGAGCACATAGCTGATCGGTGCTAGGAGAAGTATCCTCATCTCAAGCCAAGGGGGTTAAAGAAGAAGGAGGAGAAAAAGGCGTACGTGATAGCTCAAGGTCCGAAAGAAGTCCCGGGGATGACGGAACCCAATAGCAGCCTCAACCTTATGGCGGGGAAGCAGTCCACTAAAGAAGATGACGACCCGAGGGAGCAGCTCTTTGTGCTTAAGTTGCAAGTGAAGACCAGTTTGGTTGATGCCATAGTTGATTCGGGCAGCGAGAAGAATTTGATATCCGAAGCCTTGGTTCAGAAGCTGGGTCTGAAGACGGTCAAGCATCCGAAGCCCTATCCATTGGGGTGGATTCAGAAGGAGGAGAAGCTAAGTGTAGTTGATCAATGCACTGTAAGATTTGCGCTTCATGAGTCGTATATTGACGAGGTCACATACGACGTAGTTCCATTAGATGTTTGTCAGATTATACTGGGCAATCCGTACTTATGGGATAGATATACGATCTACGAGAGGCGGGTTCAGAAGTATACATTCACCAAGGGTGGTGAAAAGTTCATATTTCGTTCGACATCTCTTCCGAGGGAGACAAGCTTGGGGACGGTGACGCGAGCGAAGAGGTTAGTGAATGCAAGCAAGAAGTTTGTCTCGCTGTGCATTAGACTTCCAGAAAAGCCATCGATGAAGGATTGCAACTTGGAGCGAAAAGTGACTACGACGAGACGCAGGATGAATGAGTTATTTCCGATCGGACGTCGAGATCAGATTCCTAGCAAGGCCAGGTGGTTCAGAAAAGGAGGAGGGGCTCGCGAGTTTCCTCAGCTTCAGTTCTAACTTGAACGGGACTTCAAGTTCCTAAAGGGGGACTCATGATACGGGTGTATCTTCTTCCCTGTCTCGGGAGCTTAGTGATCCTCATGGAAGCTTGAGGATAGATGATTCTCATGGTATCTTGAGAATAGAGTCGTGGTTGGAGCCAAAGAAGACGACGAAAGAAGTCGGAAGAAACGAAACGCAGAAGAACAGGGTAAACTGGCAGTTCTCTGTCCGGTCGACCGCGGCACACATGCCGGTCGACCGGACAACCCTACAAGGCACAGGGAACAGAAAGTTCTCTGGCCGGTCGACCGGACCATGCCTGGCGGTCGACCGGATCGTGAATTCTGGGTTTTCTGTTTTGTTTTGGATTCTATTCTGACAGGGACTCCTCTTTCTTTTGGGCTTGTTTATTTCCAAGATTGCCACCCACGTTGTACCTGATATAAATAGGTTATTGTAGGGTTTCAAAAGGGGGACCTTAGGCAGAGAGAAATTCTAATAATTGTATTAGGGTTTAGAGAGAGAGTTGAGAGGTTGTTCTCGATTCTAGTGAGATTGTGAGAGAGGGATTGTAATCTTTTCATACTCATAATCTAGAGTAGGTAATTTCCTTCGCCATACTGAATTATTCTTGTGTTTTGATCATCCTCTTCTCAACCCACCTTTTGGTAATTCCGCGACCAAAGGGTGCTCGCACGGCAACTTGTATCACTCTCAATCAAAGACTTCTAATGCTTGAAAGTTACAAACATCTTATCTTTATGTTCAAAAAATAAACCCAAACATTCCTGGAGTAGTCATCAATGAAGGTCAACAAATATCTCAAACTATCACCCTTCGAGGCAACTTGAGAGGTCTCCAAAGATTTAAATGTATACAATTCAAAGTACCTTTAGTATGATGCACTACCGTACTGAAGCTGACTCTTTTCTGCTTCCCGAAGATGTAAGGCTCGCGAAATCCTAATTTCCCTATACTCTTTCCACATATAAGACCCTTTTTCCTTAGCTCGGCCAATCCACACTTACTCATATGACCAAGTCTCATATGTCATAATCTGGTAGCATTAGCTCCTGATATCGATGATGCAACTATAGCCGAATCGGTAGAACACTGTAAAACACACAAACTGTCAATCTATTTTCATTTCATAAACACAAGAGAGCTTTTTGTAAACCTAATAACTCCACCTTCACTTGAAGAATTGCACCCCAAGACTATCAAGTGTGCTTAAAGAGATGAGATTCTTCTTTAAACCCGAATCCAAAATCCAATTTTCAGGGCTCCTAGTTTTATCATTGGTAACCAACAAAATCACATCTTCAACAACTTCAGCAGAGTCCTCCTCTGGTTTTTCTTCATATTCTTCTTGTTTCTTCTTGTTCTTCAACCTGTAACAATTGATCCTGATGTGTCCTTTCTTGTTGCAATATCTACAGGTCAGATTTCTATATTTCGACTTATACCTGTTACTTTCAAAGCCCCTTTCTTTCGATCTTCCTCAAACAAGTAAGCCATCAGCTTTATCACATCTTTCACTTGTGGTTAACTCTTTGTCAATCTTCTCATAATTCAACTAGTTCTCTTTAACGTCCTTGATGCTAATTGAATCTCCACCGTATATCATCGTATCCTTAAAGTGCTAGTAGGAAGGCGACAAAGAATACAATCTCAATAGGGCTTAATCTTCATCATCAATCTTAGCATCAATATTACTCAAATCTATAATCATAGAATTAAATTCATTAATTTGAGATTTGATGGGTGTTCCTACTGACATCCAAAGTGTGTACAAACACTGCTTCAAGAGGAGACAATTAGTGACTGACTTCGTCAAATACAAATCCTTTAATTTAGACCATAAATCAGTGGTTGTTTTCTCTATGAGAACTTCTTACAAGGCTTCATTTGTCAAGCATAACTAAATCACTATGAGAGCTTTATCATCCAACTCGTTATAATAGTCCTTCGTCATGGTAGCTGGTTTCTTTGACTTCCTAAATAAAACCTTCTTCAATCCACTTCGTGTCAGTCTAGCGATCATCGTAACTTGCCAAAGACTGAAATTGATATTATCATCGAACTTCTCGATATCTCACTTCGTAATGGTTGTCATCATCTTCTCATCCAATCAATAGTTGAGAGCTCTGGTACCAATTTGTTATGACAAAAGCTCTAGGAATAAACTAATATCAATCACAAGAAATTATGAAAATTATCAAGAACACATGAACCCAAAGATATATGTGGTTCGGCTTGTAGCTTAAGTCCATGGGTAAAGGAGGAGAATAGCTTTACTAATAATTTATGAGAAATAAAATGTGGAATATTTCAATCACTCAATCCCCAATATACCTCAATAGCCTAATACAATCTCTCTCAAATAAAGGAACAAAAGAGAAAAATATCAAATAGGCTTCACAAAAGAACTCTCATCTTGGTTAATTCTCTGTAGATTAATAATTATAATTAGCTTGAAAGATTGTACATATTAGACTTGAAGATTCCAACTCCTTGTCACCTACAGAATAGGAGTGGGAATAGAAGTCCACATGTTCTAAAGCCTAATGAGAGTCAATATGAATTGTTTATCCTTGTCAAAATAGGAATTTGAATTCATATAATTATTCCACACTCCCACAAGACAACAATCTCCTATAGATTGTAGTCTCTGCCAAAAATATCAAATTGAGTATTTGAGTCACAACACAATAGTAATATGTAGTTGTTGCTTATCATGGATCTCCTGTGAGTAACCATATGTTTCTCGTATGTTTCTTATCTTGAATTGCATGCTATTGATGCCTAACAATGTGATTAAGGGCTGTGAGTCGCAATGAGAAGTTATAGACTCAAACCTTATAAGTATCAAAATAGTTATTAGTGAGTTATGCAAATTTTTTATGTCAAACTTATATTTTTTTTGACAAATATTTTACATTGTATAACTCTGGTTTTTGAAACTTCCAATACAAATGTGATGTGTGTATTTGATGAAAAAAATCTGACCTTAACGTATACTATGGCTAATTTGACAGTTTTTTTATTGCAAAACGAAAATTTTTATGAGATGTTAGGGGATATTGAATGTCAATTTTTAAGTTGCTCTATTAATTTATAAATTGGAGTTCTAAATTTTTTTTTCTCATTCTTTGATTGGAAGATTAATTGAAGTCATGAGTGGGAAAAACATTGTTTCCTGAGCGCAATTGATGTTATTGTGCGGATATGTTATGGCTGCATATGTACTGCGTAATGCATAGACGATTCCTAGCTACTAACATATCATCAGTATTCCCAACTAGGGGACATTTTGAAGCCATAACATATCCTAGAATATATACAAGTATTTTATGAAAGAAAATCAAGATAAATATAAATATAACAACAGCTTTATAAAATTAAGATTTTGCTTTCCCAAATTTGTATTTCACAAGGCTTTGAATGAATTTGAAGCCATACATATCCTAGAATATGTAGAAGTATTTTATGAACAAAAATCAAGATAAATATAAAGATAACAATAGCTTTATAAAAGGAATTAAGATTTTGGTTTCCCAAATTTGTATTTCACAAGGTTTTGAATGAATAGATAAAATATATTGGTTTGCAATTAATCTTACAATAAATTATTATTCATTTCTGAGACTAATAGCTTCCGTAGTCTTGTTAGGTTACGTTCTCATTAATTTAGGTTCAATTTAGCAACGGGTTAGTGGAGAGACATGTAATACCCACCAAAATTGTATCTCGTATTATCAATATCTTTAACCGACCTGACTAGGGGTGGAAATGAACCAAATAATTAACAAATAATTCGATAATTTTTCGAATAACTATTCGGTAGTTCATTTACCACTAAACACATTTTTTTAGTATTCAAGATTATTAATGAATAGAATTTAACTAGATGTATATTTGATTCGTGTATCTATTAAATATTCATTTAAAATTTGATCACAACTTATTATTTATAATATTGCACATATGATGATATATTTTTAATCCACTTACTATTTCTACTTAAGTTTTATATACTGATTTTAAGACTTAAATAATTTTAAATCTGTTTTCTAATTAAAATTTTTATTTAAATATATATACATCATATATTATAGAGGAATAATTTTTATTTATGAATTTTAATACTATTTGAAAATCAAATTTTTTAGCGGAATCAATATACTTTGACATTCGATAAGTATTCGGGAATATTTATGAATATTTATCAAATACCAAGTAGTCGAGTTCGAATTCGAAAAACTAGATATATGAATATTAGAGTCCGCATTTGAATTCGATAATTTTAAACAAATACAAATATGAACACCTTAGTAGTCGATTCAATTCGATCGTTTACCACGCCTAGAGTTTACGAAAAGTCCCAAGATCAATTACCCTATATTTGACATATGCCAAATCATTTTTATGCTTTAAAATTGAGCTAGTGATGAAAAAAGAGTTGACCCAAGAGTTTAGAGAGGTTAGATTAGAGTACTAATACAATTTTAGCCATGAGTGACATTATCATAAATATTAGGAAGTTTAGGATTAAAGTGTTAGACTATAATTAAAAGAGAGATTTCTCTTCTAAAAATCCTAGTTCAGTCTTAGGACGACCTCCACAGAATGAGAGTGAGTTTGAGAGAGAGAAATGATGAGATTTGAGGGAGAGAAGACCCTTGATGAGGAAGATCAAGAGGAGAGAGAATCCATCATCCAACTGAGCCATAGATCCAAGTTAAGATAAGTTCTTTTTCATCATCATCCATCCAAGCCATAGATCCAAGTTAAGATAAGTTCCTTTTCATGCTCAATCTCCTCGTTTGAATTCCAAATCCAAGTTTTCATTTAGAGTTATTTGTGTTAGGTAAAGAAGCGAGTTTTGCTCGATCGACAGAGAAAACTCGAGTTCTGCAATTGGCATCTCTTAAGGCAAACATCCCTACATCTTCTTGTTAGATCCATAACTAGGACATCTGTTATGATCATGTTTATTTGTCAACGACATATTTTGATTCGTGGATTTGCTCAGCTTAACTAGTTTTCATATAAAATGTATATTTTTAAATAATATCAAAATGTTGAGGTTTCTCTTTGGATTCTTGATGAAATTTGTTCAAACTAATTACAAATGACTCCTACAGTGAATTTAAGAAATGAGCAATTCATAGAATGTGGATTGATTGAAGTATGTAATAGTAGAATTTGATAGATTGCGGAAAAACTACAATCTGCCAGTTTGAGTACATGCGTTCACTCTAGAGAGTGCACATGCCCGATTAAGTAAAGATTCAGTTCAAGAAAAGAATGCACCACTTATCAGACATGGTGTTTCACCGAGCACACATGCCAAAACTTCAAGTACATGCGCTCAACCTGCAATTTGGTGAATTCTAATTATGCACATATTTTGTGACTTTGACTTTTGATTTCACTTCTATTTTCTTCACTAGGTTCCATGAAGTGAAAGATTACCCATGATGAGAGGTATTTGCATGCGATTGATATATCGTGAAGTTTTTCAAATTCTTCAAAAACCTTTAATAACCTCTAAAATCTAGTTTTTCAGAAAGCATCCGTTGCTTTCCTATGTACAAATCATGTTTTGTGAGCCTTTACATGTTTGTTGTGATGGTAGGAGTGTGTTGATAAAGTTTCTATCACAAACTTAGATGATTTTAGGTGGTTGTTTCTGCTTTTGTTGTACACGAAGAATAAAACCCGTATATTATGGATTTTGAGTAAATCATGTTGAACCATGAATTTTGGTTCACTTATGTGTGAGTCGAGAACTAGTTTGTGTTATTATGTCATTAAATGGGACATTACCAGTTTGTATACTTGTTCAGGGAATATTCTTTCTTGCCTTGTTTGTTTATTGAATCACTTGGATTTATGATACTCTGTGGTATCTCTTCATGAGTACTGGATTTTATTTGGAATTCTTCATTTACATGAGTCATGAGAATATATAAACCATCCTGATTGAATGACTGGTCAATCCAATCTAGATAGCTATTAGGTGTCATGATAGTATCTTTTCTATAGGCTGAGATTCTTAGTACTAGTGCATAATATTTCATGTATAGCAAAATAAGACAAAGTAATTTGATGGGTTTAATTTTAGGGGATTAAATTTTTGAAAATATGTGGGATCGTGGTATTGCTTGAGAGATTGGATGGTGATTATGGGATGGTTTGAGTGGTACTAGAAACTGTCAGATCCCACGTGACCTGTACACATATCCTAATTGAAGGTCATTCCAAACAAGATGTTAATTTTAGGGATCTTGATTTTATCGAGGAAGTAGTACGCAACATGAAATTTGCCCAGTTAAGATTATGATGAGTTGTTTTGCATGAGCAACTTCAGATTGTAATGACCAATAGGCGTGCATGTTTGGTTGTCTAGTTTATATTTGTTCTTGTTTGGATTTGTGTTGCTTTTACAGATATTTTTAGTCATTTTAGCATCTTGGACACATGCATACTTTTCTGCTGCTTGGTCTATCATCCTCATTTGTTCTTGGTGTTGGATCTTTGTGAGTGTATCCTTCGAGATATTTTCCATCTTCTCTTCTACACTCCTTTCTTTTCTTGATTGATGCTTGTTGTGGGTCACTTTCCTGGCAACCCCTGGATTTATTTTCTTCGTTCTTCTTCCAGGTGGATGAAGTAACTAGTTTTGGATTAGATTGTACGGTTGGAGAATTTTACCCTCCTAGGAGTTGGTGAGTGATTATTTTTATGATTTTTTGCCCTTAAGTGTAGTTTGTTACTTCATAGTCCCACCGTGCTATGTAGTTTTATAGTTAGTTTACCCTATTTTGTCTAGTTTCGTCAGAAGTTGACTTTAGTCAATCTGGCTTATCTTAGTTGCTTAATTACTATTTTACCATTATTTTAGAGTTGTTTAGATAGATGAGGCTTAAATATGTGCATGAGGATCCTCTTAACCCAGTTTTAGACTTTTAGTAATCATCAGAAATTAGAGCTTTTGCGTGTAAATCCAGAGTTTGAATTTCGATTCCAACCGGCTAACGAACGTCAGAAGCTCCAGCAATCTTGTTCTGATCGTCAATGGGAGATAATCTCGACTCAAGCATCGGGGAAGCATCCTTTCGCCACCAAGAACCCATGTTAAACAAGGAGGAGCTGAATTAATCTTCTCTTCATCTATAATCGAGAGAGAGTGTGAGTGATTGTAAGGGTTTCGTACTAAGTGATCGAACCCAGTTTTCTTAAAACAAGAGAATCAATTCAACTTCAAATTTTTCGACACTACAGATGATGACGACCACAGTGAGAGAATCCATTCTTTCCAACGAGATGGTGGTGATGTAGTCAGATATGATTGTAGTGGGAACCAAGGTTGAGACCCTGGTCATCGAGTTTGACCAGACCAAATACGAGGAGTATATCTCTTCTGGAGCATCTAGTCCCACAAAGGCACGTAAGTGCCGTCAAGTCTCGTATGAGACTTCAGCCCAAGTGGCTTCTGATGATTCAACTTGTGTGTATACTGCTGGCCTAATTGCTTGCTCGCATCCGTATCTAGGACATGGGGTGTGACAAGATTTACATGGTATCATAATAGGGTTTTGATAAGCAGATCTTACATGCAGTCATGTTTGGTGGATAGATTCTAGATAATTGTAATTCCTTACTAAATCAGATAGAGTATGATGACCAAGAGTCTATGTTTATCAGAGTCTTATCATTTATTTAGATCAGGTGATATATGTATGTCTTGTAGTGACCTCTGAGAGTTTAGTTTGGCCAAAAGGGGTATATCTCAGGAGGTCGTTAGGTCTCATTTTTATGAACCTACTATCTGTAGACATTCAAAAATGCCAAGCTTTAAATTACAAGGAGGGTCGTTGTCAAGAAAACGAACCTCGTCTTGATCCAAGACGAGGCTCGTTGCTTAGCAAAGATCCACTTCCCGAACGGAACTCGCCACGCAACGAAGCTCAACAACAAATGCAAAACTGGCCATTAGAAATGAGGTTCAGGATTCGTCATTGGAAATGAGGGTCAAAGATCATCATTAGAAATAAGACTTGACGTCAAAGATGAAGCTCATCATTAGAAACGAGCTTCGAAGCTCGTCATTGGATACGAGGTTCGGAGTTCATCATCGGAATTGAAGTTCGTCAATGAAAACAAAGTTGGTCATCAGCCTTGAAGTTCGTCAGTGAAGACGAAGTTTGTCTAAGGGAAATCCACCAAATTTGCTACGCAGTTGAACTCATCTATCAAAGACAAAATTCATTAGTGAAGACGAAGTTCGTTAGACGAAGTCAGTGAAGACAAAATTCGTCAGAAGAAGCTTGTTTACTGCAAAGTTTGCTATGTAAGATGAACCTCGCTGTGTATCAAGGCTCGTCTTACATGACGAACCCCATTTCAATTAAAGACGAGGCTCATCATCCACATGAGATCTAGCTGTAATGGCTACAAGGACTTAGTCAGCCACGTAGGCTAGTCTTCAGGAGCACGTTATGATGTGCGCTGATTTGGAGGAGGCAGGTACGCCCCTCTACCTGTGATTGTAGCATGCCGGTTAAGTGCTTAAACCCTATAAATAGCCATGGATGACTACAGAGAAAAAGGGGATGAGTTCAAACTTCTAGACTTTTAGTAATCATTAGAAATCAGAGCTTATGCGTGTAAATCCAGAGTTCGAATTTTGATTCCAACCGGCTAACAAACGTCATAAGCTCCAGCAATCCTGTTCTGAATGTCAACGGGAGATAATCTCAACTCAAGCATCGGGGGAAGCATCCTTTCGCCACCAAGAACCCACGTTAAACAAGGAGGAGCTGAATTAATCTTCTCTTCATCTGTAATCGAGAGAGAGTGTGAGTGATTGTAAGGGTTTCATACCAAGTGATCGAACCCAATTTTCTTAAAACAAGAGAATCAATCAAACTTCAAAATTTTTGACACTACAAACGTTGGCGACCACAGTGGGAGAAGCCATTCGTTCCGACGAGATGGTGGTGACGTAGTCAGATAAGATTATAGTAGGAACCGAGGTTGAGACCCTGGTCATCGAGGTTGACCAGACCAAATACGAGGAGTATATCTCTTCTGGAGCATCTAGTCCCACGAAGGCACGTAAGTGCCGTCGAGTCTCGTATGAGACTTCAGCCCAAGTGGCTTCTGATGATTCAATTTGAGTTAACCTCGAGGAAAAATCCATGCCCCTTAAAGAGGAGGCTCCAGCAACTAGCCGTCAGGCTAAGGAATGGGTTGTCGAGCAACCTAGCCGAACTTCGGCTTCTACTAGCCAAATTATGGCTTTTGATAACGAACCACTCCTAACTTTGTCTGAGGCAAAGGTTCCTATTGGTTCACTGTCGAGACGTGCTCGAAAACATCAGCGCCAGAACCAAGCTCACCGTAGGGCTCGAGCTTTGATCTCGCTAGACGGTTTTCACTATCGACCGAGAGCTGACCAGCCTAAGGTTAACAAGTCTGACGACGGTCAGATGACTGAGGAACATCAAAATGACGGACCTCATCCTCGTACCAAAATAGGCTCAGAAAAGAGGTTTAGCAAGCTCAACAAGCGGTTCATAATGAGGTTCATCATGAAAACGAACCTCAAATTAAGAACCGATCGAGAAGACAAACTCGCCTAACTCGTCCTAGCAACGAACCTCGTCACATGAATGGAGGAGTTTGTCAAGCTACCCAAGGTCATCAACCTCTATCATTCAGAGGGTCTCGTTCGAGTAAAGCCAAGATGACAGAGTCAGCTGGGGGTTGTCCTGCTGGTGACCTTTGGGATTATCTCACGCGCAAGCGTAGCATGAGTCAGATGTAATCTTATTGCTGCTGTGAGAAGCTTATCTCTGTAGTGGTTTCCTAATGCCTATGTGGGGTATCAGCGCACAAGTCTACAGTCTTTGAACGATTGTCAGAGCCTTCGACGATTCCTTTATCCAGAAAAGGACACTTTCATCTTAAGAAGCAAGCATCTAAGAATCGTCACATTGAAGTAACGATCAACATGGTCAACAAAGTCTTGGCTGATTCCTCTGAATCTTCTGATCCTGAATACTCTCCAGGATTAGGTTAAATGCTTGTAGAAGGACAAAGGGGTGTTTCAACACACTCGTACTCGTAAGGGTGTAGTGATTTCGTTTGATCTCAGACGATTAGCGAGTATCACAGACGTGACTGAAGAAGAGCCTAAAAACTCAACCATTGCCACTTCTCAGCCTTCCAACATAGATCAAAGTGAACAAGCAAGTGCTCATATAGCCGGAAGTGAGGAAGACATGGCAAGGAAGATGGAAGAGCAACAATCAACCATCCTCCAACAACAAGAATCTATCAGATGCTTGGAAGAAGTGGTAGAGAAACTCCTCAGGGAGAAGGAAAAGAAGAAAAAGAAAAAAAGGTTTATCCCCAGGCCTCGGGATCAAGGCGTAGGTGACCTTCACTTGCCGATGAAGAACATATCCGTCGAAACCCAGATAGCGATGATGAAGGCGATGAGGAGGAGAATGTTGTGAAGATCCATTCTGAATCATCTGAAGCTGAATCCAATCCTCGTACGAAAGTATGGGACCAGAAGTTAGATGATTTCCAGAAGCAACTTGACACATTAAAGCTCCAAGAAAACTTCAAAAACCTGGGGGTGGCTAGGCCATATCCAAGTGAATGGGATACGATTCCATATCCTCCGAAGTTCAAACCACTCAATCTTGTACAATTTGATGGCAATGGTTCCCCTATCCAACATATTTACTACTTCCAGGCGCATATAGCGGGTAATGATCCTATTATGACTAGACTATTCATTAGCACCCCAAAGGGGGTGGCTTTTGAGTAGTTTGGTAGACTCGAGCCTGGTTCAATTAAAAGTTAGAGAGATTTGGAGAAGCTTTTCCTAGCTCGATTCTTCGATGATGACACTGAGGTGTCTATGGCTACGCTATTAGTCGAGAAGCGGAAGAAGACAGAGTCTATCAGTGACTTTGTCAAGAGATTCAGAAATCGATCGTTGCATTCGCGTGATTAAGTTTCTGAAGCTACTCTTGTGGAGTTATGCTACAACAATCTTTCTATCAACATCTTGTCTAAGATGGGCGCTGTTAAAGCCTGTTCATGGAAAAATTTGGTTTGGCAGGGAGAGTAGATAGAAAACATGCTCAAGAGGATAGATACTAAAGAACCTCAGGAATCTCAACCTAAGAAAGGAGGGGGTAAAGGCAACTATAATTCCCAGAAGCAATCAAAAGGGAAGGACACCTTAGCTGTTGAGACAGTCCCATCCCCGAAATCTTCTGAAAAATAGAAAGGAAATACTTCTGACAATCATTTTCAGAAAAAATATGATTTCAAAGATGAACATGTGGTTTCCATCCTCACATCTTTGATCAAAATGAAGAAGATCAAATTGCTAGAGGTGAGGCGGATCGAAGAAGTGACAAAGACCGACGATCCTAACTACTGCATGTATCATAGGATGGTGTACCACCTAACCAAAGCTTGTTATATCTTGAAAGATAAGATCCAGGCTTTGTTAGATGCATGTGTGATGACTCTTCAGGACGAGCAAAAGAAGATATCTGCAAATATGGTTTCACTATAGTTCGAAGACTTTGCTGATGTGCAAATTTAAGATAGTGTGAAACCAATTCCCCAAGCAGAGATGAGGATTGTAAACCTTGACCCTCATCAGAAGAAAGAGAAGGGAATGGTCCCCTATACTACCTCTGAAGGTGAAGTAATGTGGGTTCATCCTGACCTGCTAATGGACGGGCAGTGGACATCGGCAAAATCAAAGAAGCCTAAAGTCAAATGAAGATCTTGCAATGCTGTTTCAGCCATCCCAGACGAGGGGGTTGAAACTACGTCACTTAGCAGTTTTGAAAACGAGCAGCCGACATTCACCGCACAACCTGTACAGACATCAAGAACGCGCGGAGGAAAGGAGTATTTAAAGAAGTACTCGGAAACAGTACTTGCATCACCCAAACCAGGGAAAGAAGTAACAGAGCAAACACAAGTGAAGGAACTTCGTTACAGTAAAGCACTCAGAAAAGATGCACAAGAGAGCTCGAAAGATCCTTTTCAGTTTGATGTGTTGGCTCAGTTAGCCAACATCCTAACGAGAATTATGTTGTTTGAACTTCTGCATTTATCTCGATCAACGAGAGAAGCTCTTCGTGAAGCTTTGGCAGATAATGAGGCTTTTCTCACTCACTTTCCATCGAACCTAGCCGGATCAACGTTGGAAGAAGCTTGCCCTCAATATTGTTAGGTCTTTCAAGGAAGAATGCCGCGCATCACCTTTTCTCAAGAAGACATGCATGTGAGGAACCCGAAACACGATAGACCATTGTACTTCACGGGATATATCGGCTCTATTCGGGTAGACAGAATTCAGGTTGACCTCGGTTCTGCTTTGAGCATCATATCGTTGAGGCTCATTCATCACCTTGGAGTCCCTTTGCATCGTTTATCAACGACGGGAACCACCATCTATGGCTTTAATGCTTCAAACACTCGTCCCCTTGGAAAAATCAAACTCAAATGCCAAATGGGTGACTTGAGGACAGATGTCACCTGCTACATCATTGATGTAGAGATGTCTTACAATTTGTTATTGTGTCGACCATGGATCAATAACAATCTGATTGTTCCATCGACTCTACATCAATGCATAAAATATGTAGATGAGAGTGGTGAAGTCAAAACAGTGGTCACAGAGAAGCAACCATTCAAGGGGATGGAGAATTATTTCAAAAATTCTATCCATTACCTTGAGGGTGAGTTATTTGAAGTGCCACTGATTGAAGAACCAGATAGCTGTAATGAAGCCGCTACCGAGTCTGAGCACGAACAGGGTCTTGTTTTCAATGACATAGAACCCGTCGTAATCGGTCTTGAAAATCTGGATGTAAATGATCCTGTCTATGAGAACAACGAAATTATATTTAATAATAATGATGATTTAGCTTACTTATCGTATGTTGAATTGAATCCTAACATGCCAGGTAGAAGCACCAGCACATTGGCAAATCTTCTACCCCGATTATATGCTGAATCAAATTTATGCATGCCGATACAATCATCTTTTGTGATAAATCAAAAATGAATTGTATCTTCGCAAGCAGTCTTCATAGTACCGGCCAAGGTTAATGGCCAAAGAGATATCATTTTTGGGAAGAGTGACGGTCCGTCGCAAACTTTCTTGGAAGAATCTAAGGAGGAAAAAGATTCGCAATTCTCATATTTCACACCAACAACCGCAAAGCTTATGAAGAAAATAGGATTTGACTTCATCCGTAATGAAGGTTTAAATTTCGGTAAAGGGCTTCGAACACCAGTCCGATCCGCTTATGTCCCGGAAGGAAAGTCAGAGGATTACTATCATAAAACTCGTAGTGGGTGAGGTTACGAATCACCACCATTCACGCTGTGTTTTGGAGCCAATGGAGAGCCAGATGATGATTCTTGTAGCTCATCTTTCGAATCCAGTTGCTGGGAGTTTGAACCAGTATAGGAGCTGTGTTCAAGGCACTTATTGTTTTCGGAAAAAGTTACCTTCATCATTGATTTCATTAAACTTTAGTCGTTACAAATGAAATTCAAATAACAAAGAATTAAAAATTACAACTTTTCAAAAATAAACACAAGATCCGTTTATCGTCTCTTGCTTGCGTGGGTCTTTAGCCTGTGACGGGGACGTCAATATCCGTGGACCACCTGGCAATCAGATCTGATCCGAAAAATCGGACAGAGCTTCGTCGATCCGCGAAGGGATCTAGAAACTTGAAGCGCCTATCTCGGATAAAGCGAGATATTTGCTCTTCTTAGTATTACCGGCGAAGGGTGTAGGCGTATAAAATTGCCTATAGGTCCCACAACACAGCTCGACACGGTGATTCGACAAATCAACGAACCATCGAGTGACGAAGCGACGAGGTCAACAAATTGCACGCAAACAATGTCAATCGCGTGCGGAATCAATCCAACGGTTCGAGGAGTCAACAAGTCATCTAAACAAGAGCGAACTCGGATGAACCACGATCGAATCAAGATCGGTTTTGGACTCGAACTCAGAAGCGGATTAACTACCATATTTGGAATCAACTCAACAAGTCGATTCCAAACCAAGTCAACCACAAACCGAATCACGTCCGAACAACACAGAACCGGAAACAACGGGGAATAACGAAACGACGGAAAAACCCACCTAAGGGGGCTCGGCCAAAGCCGAGCCACCCATAGGTGGCTCGGCTAAGGCCGAGCCACCCACAGGTGGCTCGGCCAAGAGCCGAGCCACCCACAGGTGGCCCGGCCCAGTTCTGTGCCCGGGGCACAGTTTCGAGCGCCTATAAATAGGCCTTGTGCTCATTTGTTTCGGAGGTTGGATTTTGGAGGGTCGAAGCTCTGCCGGATTGGAATCTCAGATCTAAAAAAGATTGGAGCTTTAGAAGATTGTAGACTTGGACTTTAAGATCCGATGCTCGGTGATCATCCACGCCAAATAAGGCAAGAGTTCGAGAGGGATCGGATCTGAGATCTACACGATTTTCCTCCGGATCTAAGCTTGGTTCTTAGATCCCGAGAAGAGTCTCGAATTCGCTTGGTCGATTTCGACACTTGGGCTACTATTTCCTTGGTGAATTAGTACCCCACCCGGCTATTATTTCCTTCGTGAGATAATACCCGTCATATCGTATAGATCCGACCGGATCGAGATCACGCGGTGGTCCACGGCAAACAATCTGGCGACCACAGTGGGAGCCACCGATCTCGCCGACGAGATCGTTGCGTCGCAGCCGCGGATCCCGATCCCGGTCGTGGAGGAGGTCTGTAGGCGTATAAAATTGCCTATAGGTCCCTTAACATGGCTCGGCACAATGATTCGACAAATCAACAGACGTTCGAGCAACGAGGCGATGAGGCACGCAAGCAACGGAATACGTTCGCGTGTGGAACCAAACCAACGGTTCGGAAAGTTAACGAGTCGTCCAACAACAAAACAGACTTGAACTCGAACACCAAGGCGGAAATACTGCCAAATAAAGACGCGGGCTATCAAATCAAAGTCCGGGCGAATCAAACGAAGAACCAAAAGACGGAAAACACCGGAAAACGACGAAACACGACACACCCGGGGACTCGGCCTGAACCGAGCCAACCCGGGGTGGCTCGGTGGCCGAGCCACCCCAGGGTGGCTCGGCCAAGGCCGAGCCACCCTAGGGTGGCTCGGTCAAGGCCGAGCCACCCCAAGGTGGCCGGGTGTTCCCCCCCTCCCTCTTGTGCACGCGGGCACAGTTCAGGTATCCTATAAATAGGGAGGGTGGTTGTTCATTTGAGAGGACTTTTTTCTGAACTTCTGAGGAGCCGAAACTCTGCCGGATTGTCATCTCAACTCGGATTTGTGAAGGCTTGAAGACTTGGACACTCGGATTCAGTTCTTGGCGAGCACCCGCAACAAATAAGGTAGGAGTTCGAAGAGGCTAATCCTCAGATCTACGTTGTTCTACTCCAGATCTAAGCTTGGTTCTTAGATCCCGAGATTCGAGCGGTCGTTTCCTTGGTGAAACGATCCCTCCCGGCTATTATCTCCTTGGTGGGATAATACCCGTTATACCACGTAGATCTGTTTGGATCGAGATTGCACGGTGGTCCACGGTAATCAACCCCGGCATAGGCAAACAACCCACAAAGCGAGTGACCGTAAAACAGGAGCTCGCGATCTGTTCGTTAAATAAGGAAAGTTGTAATTTTTCTTTATTTGTTTTGAATTTCGTTGTAACCGGCTCTTATAAAAAGACCGGATCTTTGTAAACGCAAAAAGTTGTTAACATTGAGTGCAATGAGTTCGTCAATGAAGAAGAAGTTGATTTTTCCCGCGAACAATCTGGCGACCACAGTGGGAGCCACCGATCTCGCTGCCGAGATCGGAGTGTCGCAGCCGCGGATCTCGATCCCGGTCGTGGAGGAGGTTGAGTATGAATTCGACCAGCAGAAGTACGAGGAGTACGTGTCCTCGTCCGGATCTACCTCCTCCCCCAAGTCTAAGAAGTTTCAGAAGTTCTCCTCCAGGAGAAAAGTCCGTTGGTGTGATGAAGTTGAAGCCACCAACGACGACCTCACCCCAATCGACGCCGAAGCTGCGTTGAGTGAGGCCCTACCGACCTCAAAGAAGGTCAAATCCGCCATTGAAGGCGTGGTGACTCTCTCTAAGAGAGCCCGCCAGAGGCAGCGTCAACGCCTCGCGAAGCAATTCGCCAAAGCCATGGAGTCCGTTGACGGGGTCCGCTATCATGCGGATCTGAAGAACAAACGAGGCAAACAGCCTCACCAGCAAGTGAAGGGTGCTTCCTCCAAACCATCGACAATGGAGTGGGTCCGTGTCAAACGGAATCGCTCGACCTTGGAGGAGCGCATCCGCAAATGGCGCGCGTTATCGGCGCAAGCACGGTCCAAAGCTGAAGAAGCCCGTCGGAAGCTGCAGAAGGAGGTGGTCAAAAAGCCGCCACCAACTCGCAAGGTTTGGAGGCCAAAGTCTGAAGCAACGGTTCAGACCAAGGAGCGACAACCGCAGCCTCCTAAGATTCAACACCCGGCAAATTAATCCAAACAGCCGGTAATTTCTGCAACTGCTCAGGGAGATCCCGCAGGACCATCCCAGAAGAGAAAGTCTGTTTTGGAGCGCCTCGGCCCACTTCCGAAGGAACGAGGTAAAGCTCCAGTCCAAGAACGCTTGGGGCCAATGAAGGAGTCCCAACCAATGCAACATGCTGGGGGTCGCCGCAACCCTCAACACTTGGAGCAAACCGTGGCGCCCAAGCGCACAACTTTGCGCATCGAAGTACAGGCGCCCGCTGAAGATTCACGCCCACAAAGGCGTGTTTCGAGGCGTGTGACTCTGGATGGTCCGAAGAAGACAATTATTCCTCAGAAGGAAACGCTGTCATCTGATGACGACAACGTTATACCTGAGAGATCGTGCCAACACACGATAGCGTGCTCCGATCTTCAAACAGACGAGCTGTACTATCGTACCGGGGGTACGAATAAATCCAGAAAGAGGAGCCCTCGAAGGCTCGAAACGCAATGTCCTTGTTCGAAGCTCATTCGGGCAGTACTGTCGGAATGCAACTGTGTTAAGACAGTCCCCGAAAGAGTATCTGTGTTCGAAAGACTCGGCAATGGAACGCCAAAACCAAGGCATAGGCGTTTCCAACAAAGAAGGAAGATGGTCGAAGATGGTGAGCATTCAAGGGTCACCGCAAATATGACTGGCACAGGAACATCGGCTCAGGATAACCCCGAGGCGGTTCCAGAAATATCCCGACGTGTAACTCGTCTACAATCCGGGGCTATCATTCGCGCGACGTATGGTAGAATTCGAACAAGAGTACCTTCAGGAGATGAAGAATCAGATGCTGGCTCAGCAGTGGCATCTGATAATACAGTGTCCAGTGAAGGACAATCCCGCGAGGCGTTTATGATAAACGCGGAGCAAGTGGCCAAGATGCTTGAAGATGCCATGGCCAAACAACAGGAGACCTTTAGGTTTGAAATGCAAATGGCTATGCAGAACATGAGAGAGATGCATGACCAACAGCTTCAAGCATTGAGGAACCAACAAGGCGAACCAAGTCGTCCCAACCAGAACAACCTGGAAGATGAGGACACAAATGAGGGTCACAATGCTAACAACCCTCCCATCAACCCAGGGGGTGATAACGAGAATGCTAGCGAAGACACAGGTGAAAGCCTAAAAATTAAAAATCTCAAGAGAAAGATCAACACATTGATCTCTGCTCAAGAGACGAAAAAGACGGGCATTCCTTGTCCATACCCGAGAGAGTGGGAATCAATCCCATATCCGGCGAAGTTCAGTCTAATTAACTTCACGCCGTTTAATGGGATGGGTTCACCTACTCAGCATTTGATTTATTTCAAATCGCACTTGGGAGTCATCTCTGGTAATGAGCCTCTGATGGTACGGTCATTCGTCGGCACTCTTCGCGGAGCTGCCTTCGATTAGTATCGTCGCCTCAAGCCAGGAAGCATAAACAGCTGGGATGACATGGAGACTAAGTTCCTCGCGAATTTCTTCGACGACGACACCGAAATATCTATCGGATCGTTGCTCGATGAGAAGCAGAAAGACGGGGAGTTGGTCGACACATTCGTCAAGAGGTTCCGGAACAAGGCGATGAATTGCCGGGACCCGATCACCGAGGAATTCATCCTCCAGACCTGCCACAACAACCTTTCGCTGGATGTGTTAGAAGCAATGGGCACAGCACCATCCAAGACCTGGAAGGATTTGAAGGTTCGAGGAGAACAAGCTGAGCGTTTCCTTAGGAGGAAGAAGGTGGAGAGAGGCCAACCGACAACAAATCCTTCGAAGCAGAACTTCAACCAGAAAGGGAAAGGTAAAGCTCATGTTAATGCTGTTGATGCTAACCAGACTTTTCAATTACAACCTCAGCAACAGCAGCAGCAGCGAGCGCCACAACAATCGCAGCCGCATTGGCAGCAACGGTCTCAGAAGCAAAAGTCTTCGGAGCCGAGGTTTCCCAAAGTCTACTCCTTCAAGGATGATGAAGTCCCCGGCATCTTCAAGTACTTGTTGGAGAACAACAAAATCCAGTTGCTGGCGATCGTGGACCATGAAGGAGCTACTAAGGTGACGGACCCGAAGTACTGCGCGTACCACAGAGCGGTCCACCACCTAACGAAGTCTTGCTACCACCTTAAGGACAAGATCCAAGCGTTGATCGACGTAGGGGTCATAACTCCGAAACCGGCTAAGAATGTGGGAGCAAACGCGGTGTCGATTAGTTTTGGATCAGTACCTACAGCTTGGTTTGAGCCGAAGCGTGTCACCAAAGTCGGGATGAAGACGGTGAATGACGACCCGCACGGACAACGCCAAAAGGGACTTGTGCCTCACACAGCCCCAAACGGTGAAATTCTCTGGGTGCACCCCGACCTGATTGAAGATGAACAATGGGCAGGATCGTCATCCAAGAAGAAGTCCAAAGGGAAAGGCAAGTCTTGTTATGGAGTTTCTGCCATCCCAGGAGAAGATGACGAAAGAATCCCCGCTTTCCCACTTTCCGACGAGGAACAGGAGGTCTTTGCGACCCGGAGTGGAAATGAATACCACTTCAAATATTCATCCCCTGGCGATCAATTTGCTGAGCAGGGGGTGACAAAACGAGGACCAGCCAAGACTCTCACAGAGCTGGGGGTGATTGTAGTTCCCAAACCGGTTGAAGATGCTCGACGACAACCGGTTGACAAACAGAAAGAAAAGGGGCCCGAGGAGGTTCGGAATCCGAAGCAGCCTCATTTTAGTCGTCCGATTGGAAAGGACAAACCGGAGAGTTTAAAAAACCCGCGTGCCTTCGACATCATGGCTCAGCTAGCCAATATTCCAGCGCGGATAACGCTGTACGAGTTGCTCCGATTGTCCAAGGAAACTAGAGAAGCCTTGCAAGAAGCCTTGGCCGATTCGGAGGCATTCCTCACCAGGATCAAACCAGCTCCCGAAGAACTGGAAATGTTAGCCCAACAGTGTAATGTGGCGGCCAAGAATCTTCCTTGCATCACCTTCACCAAAGAGGACATGCAGACGAAGAATTCAAATCATGATCGGCCCTTGTACTTCGTTGGGTACATTGGCTCCAGCGAGGTCAACCGAATCCAAGTGGATCCGGGTTCCGCTGTGAGTATTATGCCACTTCGCCTAATGCACAGCCTTGGCATTCCAGTCAGCAAGTTGGCATCTACGGGCACAGTCATTTACGGATTCAACACCAGCGGGTCAAGACCTTTGGGGAAAATCCGGATAAAGTGCCAGATGGGCGATCTGAAAACGGAGGTCACGTGCTACGTGATTGATGCTGAGACATCCTATAACTTATTATTGGGTCGGCCTTGGATCCATAGTAATGTTATAGTTCCCTCCACTTTACATCAGTGTCTGAAATATGTCGACACTGATGGAAGGGTTAGGACGGTGGTCGCGGATAAGCAACCATTTAAAGGGTATGAGAACTACTTTACAGATTCTCTCCTTTATGGTAATGAATCCGATACGGAACCATCGATCCAGGGCACGGGCAGCGGAGAAGAAGCTGATTCCGAGGCCGGATTCGATTACAATGGTGGTTTTGTTCTAAATGACATTGTACCCTTTGTAATCAATCTCGATGACGAACAGTCGTCAGATGGCGGTCGTAACTGGCAACTTGCCGATATTGAAATAAATCGTGATTTAGAGTATTCCTTGTCTCTTGATGATGTGATAAAGGGATTGTACGATAATCCCAATTTATGTATGCCGCTCCGATCATCTTATGTAACGAAGAAACGCCTCCAGCATTCCTTCGGAACAACTCGGATTATTCCTGCCAAAACAGGAGGACAAAAAGAAGTGATCTACGGTAAAGGAGAAAGTCTTCCGTTGCCGGATCATTTCCTAAGAGAAGATGAAGACGATGACAAATCTGGTCTGCACTTATCAAAGTATAGTCCGGAAGCGCGTACGCTCATGGAAAAACAAGGGTACGACTTTACACTCGGAGAAGGTTTATACTTCGATCGAGGTTCCCGTGTCCCAGTCAAAATAGCATATGTCCCAAAAGGGAAACCGGATAATTATTACCGTCACAAGAGAGGCCTAGGCTATGTCTCATCAGATGACGAATGTGGTTGGCAAATCATCGATCAAATTGCTAACAAAGCTAAGGATGGGTACTTGCCAGACTCTTCGGCTGAGGATTCCGACACAAGTTTGGGAGAAATGTTCAAGACCTTGATGTCGAACATGACTACAGCTGATCCGTCTACGATGGAGGACGACGATCAAATGCAAACGTGGGAGGACCCATGGGTTCATCACTTAAACATGCAGTATGGTGATAGGTTCGAGCAAAGAGAGCCACCCACCGAAGATGAAGTAGTCCAGATCAATATGGGTGATGAAGCCAATCCAAAGCCCAAATTCATCAGCGGTAGTCTTCCCCCAGATGAAAAGGAGGAATTAATTGCCTTGATCAGAGAGTATATCGACGTCTTCGCCTGGAACTACGAAGACATGCAAGGGCTCGATCCCAATGTGGCAATGCACCGCCTCGACATCAAGCCGGATGCCAAACCTGTCAAGCAACAGCAAAGACGGTTTCGTCCGCAGATTATGGAAGCCATCGAGGCAGAAGTTAAGAAGTTGATCGACTCAGAATTTATCCGGGAAGAACAACATCCAGACTGGTTAGCCAACATCGTTCCTGTCATGAAGAAGAATGGCAAGATCAGGATTTGCATCGACTTCAGGAATTTGAATGAAGCATGTCCAAAAGATGATTTTCCTCTCCCGATCACGGATGTCATTATTGACAATACATGCGGATTCGAGAGAATGTCCTTCATGGACGGCTTTTCGAGGTATAATCAAATCAAGATGCACCCGGGTGACGAAAAGCATACAGCATTCAGAACGCCCCTCGGTGTCTTCTGCTACACGGTGATGCCGTTCGGTCTAAAGAATGCAGGTGCTACATACCAACGAGCAATGACTAAGATTTTCCAGAAGCACCTCAGGAAAACGGTGGAATGCTACGTTGATGATTTGGTGGTAAAGAGCCGCAACAAAGAAGATCACGTCAAAGACTTGAGAACGATGTTTGATCTCATGCGGAGTCATCAATTAAAGATGAATCCCACAAAATCCTTCTTCGGAATGTCCATCGGAAAATTCCTTGGATTCGTCGTCACCACTAAGGGTATACACATTGACCCAGACAAGGTAAAAGCAATAAATGAATTGCAACCCCCGAGGAATCTAAGAGAACTCAGAGGATTGCAAGGGCGTTTAGCCTACATCAGGCGGTTCATCTCGAATCTTTCCGGGAAGTGCCAACCGTTTTCTAAGCTAAACAAGAAGGGCGTATCGTTTATTTGGGACGATGCTTGCCAGAAGGCATTCGAAGATATCAAGGCATATCTGATGAATCCCCCTATTCTTGTTGCACCAAAATCAGGTAAACCGTTCTTGATTTACATCAAGGTAATGAACCATTCGATAAGTGCTTTATTAGCACAAGACGATGATAATGGTCACGAACAGGCAGTCTATTACTTAAGTCGGACCTTGATAGGCACCGAGTCTCGGTATCCGATGATCAAGAAAGAGTGTCTCGCATTGGTGTTCGCAGTACAGAAGATGCGACATTACTTGGTTGGCCAGACGATTTACATCATCGCTAATGTTAATCCGGTACGGGTATTCATGACTCAACCAGGTTCGATGAATTGGCGGTTGGCAAAGTGGGCTCTCCTCTTGTCCCAGTATGATTTGCACTTCAAACAGCAGAAGTCAGTCAAAGGACAAGCAATTTGCGATCTTTTGGCGGCAAGTCCGACAACAGATACAGTTGAGGTATATGATGATTTACCAGATGAAACCCACGAGGTTAATACCACATCACACCAACAAGTATGGCAATTATACTTTGATGGTGCTTCGAGAGCAGTTAATAAGGCAGTAACCCCTGGATGTCCTAAGGTCACTTCCGGAGTTGGAGTTGTCTTAGTTTCCCCAGGGAAGCACGTGATGCCCCGAGCTTATTCGCTGACGAATCCATGTTCCAATAACGTAGCCGAGTACAACGCGCTCATCATTGGACTCAGTTTCGCCAAAGAGCTGGGGGTCGAGTATCTCGAAGCCTTTGGAGATTCTCAATTGATCGTTAACTAAGTTCGTGGAGAGTATGAGGTCAGGAACCCAGACCTGATTCCATACCACCAGGAGGCCGTCAGAATGGCAGATTCTTTTGAAGAATTCTATATCGAATATATCCCGCGTCTCCAGAACGCTTATGCGGATGCACTGGCAGCACTGGCAGTATCACTCGCGCAGCCGCCCGAAACTGAACTGCTAGTCACGGTGAGATCACACCAACTCTGCATACCCATATACGATATGGAGGTTGAAGAGGAGGATGATAGAAATGGAAAAGCCAAAGAGGTGAACTCAACCCAAATCGGGTCTGAGTCCCGAGATTGGCGTTTTCCCATTATTGATTACGTCCAATACGACATTTTACCAGAGGACGCAAAAGAAAAAGAATCTATTCGTCGAAGAGCTCCGCGGTTCTTTTACAATACCGAGACCCGTACGCTATATCACCGGGGGTATGATGATTTGCTTCTCCGGTGCCTTTCGAATGAAGAAGCAAAAGAAGTTCTTAAGGAAGCACATGAAGGAGAATGCGGTGCGCATCAGCCTGGTCCCAAGCTGTATGATCGAATCAGAAGAATGGGATATTTCTGGCCAATAATGGTTCGTGACGCGATCGAGTACACCCGAGAATGTCATGCTTGTCAAGTGCATGCAAATTATATGCACCAACCTCCGGAGCGACTGCACACATCAACCACGTCTTGGCCATTCGAGACATGGGGTATGGATATTATCGGTCCTATCTTTCCTCCTTCAGTCAAAGGTGATCGATTTATTCTCGGTATCACCGACTACTTTTCAAAGTGGGCTGAAGCCATTCCGCTTAAAGAAGTGAAGACGAACAACGTCATCAACTTCATCAAGCATCACGTCATATACCGACACGGCGTGCCGAGGCAGATCATTCATGACAACGGTCCGCAATTCATAAGCAACGCCTTCATCAGGTTTTGTGACAAATTCAAAATTCAGGATGTTTCGTCGACAGCTTATTACCCAGCTGCGAACGGATTAGCTGAGGCTTTCAATAAGACGATCATCAAGATCCTGTCAAAGCTTGTGAAGACCAATAAGCGAGATTAGGACGATAAACTCGGCGAAGCGCTCTGGGCTTATCGCACCACAATACGCACTCCTACAGGAGCCACTCCATATTCTCTGGTGTACGGATGTGAAGCTGTGCTACCGTTAGAGATTCAAATCCCCTCCCTTCGGATCGCTCTCACAACGGAGATGACGACCGAAGAACATCATCAAAAACGTCTTGAAGAACTCGAAAGGCTGGACGAAAAGCGCTTGGAAGCTCAACAACACATCGAGTTCTACCAGGCTAGGATATCCAGGGCTTTTGACAAAAGAGTCCGCCAAAGAAGCTTCAAGGAAGGAGATCTGGTCCTCGCTGCTCGCCGACCAATAATCCTCACCTCTAAGAAGAAAGGTAAATTCGAACCTAAGTGGGAAGGACCGTTTGTAATAGACACAGTCTATTCGAACGGTGCTTATCGCCTAATTTCTTTAGAGGGTGACAGCCAATTAATGCCAATAAATGGGAAGTTTTTAAAAAAGTACTATCCCTAGTACGTTCAGGACAACTCATTTATCGGGAAGTTCCTTGAAGAATATTACACTTAATATTCTAAAGGATAACCCAAGTTCACACCACCAAAATCCCTCACTGATCAATTTCAATTGACAGTGAGTCCACCAAAAAGGTCCACTCTTGATTCGGAGTCCCCTTTCGATAAACGAAAGAACTCTCTTTCTTTTCTCTTTGGTTCAACCTTCTCATGATTATAACCGAAGTAGAAACTTTACTTCGATAAACGAAGAACTCATATTTCGATCAGATAACCAATCCTATAAAAGGTAAGTTTATCTAGATCTTCCGGATTCTCGGAGTGGAGATCCCACTTCTAGTTTCCTTCTTGCACTGGAAATAGAATATAAAATTCTTCCTTTCCAGAAACAAGGAATAGAATATAAAATTATTCCTTCCTTGTTCAGGGAATAGAATATAAAATTCTTCCTTCCCACACCAACTCTTTTTCCGAAATTTATCAATTTAGGATTCATCCTAGGTATTTTATCCCGAAACCTAAGCAGGGATAAGTCTGCGCCTAACACGCGCTGCCGGTTTAGTCTTTTTCCGATTGAAAAAGACACCAGAGTTCGATTCTGGGGTATTTTATCCTGAAACCTAAGTAAGGATAAGTCCGCACCTAACACGCGCGGCCGGTTAGTTCTTAACCGCTAAAAAGAACACCCGTCCATATATTCAACATTGTGGCAGGTTGTTATTAATAATACCGAAATCCATGCCTCACACGCATGGGGAATTTTATCCTGAATCCTAAGAAAGGATATGTCGACGCCTAACACGCGTCGCCGGTTTGATCTTTATCCGTAGAAAAGGATACCAGAGCCTGACTTTGGGGACCTTTATCCCAAAGCCTAAGTAGGGATAAGCCAACGTCTAATACACGTTGCTGGGTAGCCTATTCCCATAACAATGGCAAAGTCTACATATTCAAAGTTGTAGCACAAAGTCTAAAGGAGTTCATTCCTTTAGCGCAACGTCACATGCGGAACGGATTAAAACAATCCGCATGTAAGCCCGACTCAAACGGTAGTCGGTAAGAGCACATCAAATCCGTTGAAGGCTGATGATTTGCCAAAAATCCTAAGTCAACGTCTAATACACGTTGTTATTTAGTCTTTTCACGGGAGAAAGACGAAGTCTACGTATTCAATGTCGTAGCACTAAAAGAGTTAACTCTTTTAGCTTAACGTCACGTGCGGAACGGATTTAAACAATTCGCATGCTAGCCCGACTCAAACGGTAGTCAGTAAAGGCTCATCAAACCCGTTGATGGCTGGGGGTTAGCCAAAAATCCTAAAGTCAACACCTAACACGTGTCGCCGGGTAGCCTATTCCCGTAACAATGGCGAAGTCTATGTATTCGACATCATAGCACGAAGTCTCGGAGAATTCAATCTCTGAGCGTAACGTTACATGCGAGCGGATTTAAACAATTCGCATGCTAGCCCGACTCAAACGGTAGTCGGTAAAGGCTCATCAAACCCGTTGATGGCTGAGGGTTTGCCAAAAATCCTATGAGTATTATGGTTAACATTTCAAACGGAATGACAAATCATAATAAAAATAAAGATGAAAACCAGTGTCACTGAGAGAGTCAAAAGTCAAAGTACACAGCAAACAAAATCATACATCAAGCCCGTGGCTAAAAATCTGCTGACTGAGCTTAGACAGCTTATCATCATAAGCTTGACTAAGCTCAGCTCTAATGGACTCCTCGGTAGCGGCAGAGGTTTTCGCAGCAGTCTCCTCTGTTTCGATCAGCTCCTGCTTCAAGGATGTCAGCTCGTCAGATAAAGCGGTGCAGGTCTGCTGGTCCTGTGCTCTCGTCATCTGAAGAATGCTCAAAGTTTCCTTTTCTTCGTGGAGTTCTCTTTCAAGCCGGTCTATCTTGGTTTCACAAGAGATAAGAGAAGAATTGAGCTCGGCAAGTGAAGATAATCTAGTAGCAAGGCCGGTTTCAACTCGATCCACTCGGTCTCGCCGCACCTGAACCTCAAAACTAGCAAGAATCTGAGTCTCGCGCAGTGACTGTAAACGGGTCTCTAGCTCAGCAGCGATAAATGAGGAGGCGCCAGTATCTCGAAGCTCACGAAACATCTGAAGCTCATGCTCTAAGCAGTCAAGATCGTCAACTATAGCCTTCGCCAAGTCTGGATATCCTGCTTCCCTTATCAAGTTGATTCTGGAATTAAGGAGAGGTTTAAACTGGTGAAGTGAAAGTCCGTCGTGGAAGAGCTTGCCGATCATAGCATTCACAAAGGAGAAGGAGCGAACTTCTATACAGATGACGACCTTGTCAGGATCGTCGTCAGATAATAACTCCTTCACTAAGACATGAAGACGAGAGGAACACCCTACACAAAAAAAAAAGGAGAAGTCCGTCAAAAGTCTTAATAAGAAAAAGGAATAGCACTCTTCAATGAGTTAACTTATACCTTCTTCCCCTTGAGCCGCTGGGGGTAGTGGAGGTGTAACGGCTGTAGGTGCATCAACTGGTGTAGTTGGTCTCACAGCCGGCTCAACAGGGTCTTTCTCAACAAAAGCTCCTGCCAGATTCAAAACAGAATTCGCAGAGGCGTTACATCATAGTTGCATTAGTCAAGATTGGCTAGTCCTATAATCAACCCAGAAAGAGGCACATACCTTCAAAGGAACCATCCTCGGGATTTTTAGCGAAGGCGGGCTCAGAAAATATATCCCCAGGTAACTGGTCATCGATCTGAGGAGAGCTATATATGTAGCGCATCATAGGAGTGTCCGCAAACAAGCTTCCCTCGTCAAAGTCATCGATGGAGAAATCTGACATAAAAGAATATAAGTGCCAAAGAAGAATGAAGAGACTACAACTAATGGAAATGAGTTACCTCTCACGGGTGCATCAGCCTCTTCATTTCCAGGATTCGCCTCCTGCAAATTATCTGAAGAAGCAAGAAGTAGAGGACAGTTAGAGAATACACAAATTCATTCGTGTATTATCTAAAGAAATGCAGTGTCAGTGTTAAATGTACCTGGATTCACGGAATCGGGTCCTACATTGATCTCCTCTCTAATGTCAGCAACCCCTGTAGGCCTCTCTACATGAGGTAGTGGGTCAGACTCTTCGGGAGATACGGGAATGGGATCGGGACTCATCTCATTCTCTCCACGCACTCCTATATAGAGATAGAAGAGCATGAGTCAATGTTCCGAATAACCAAGAGAATGGTTCACAGGATGGATATTAGCTCCGTCACTGGCAGGATCATCGCCAGCCAGGTCCATATCAGAAGCTCGGGAAGCTGCACGTGGCTTACGGGCTAATATCTTCCGCCTAGCAATGGGGATCGAAGGTCTCACCTGGGGAGGAGGACGGAACTCTTCATCCTGATCAACTGTGGTCCCTGAAACATCAAACCATAGTCAGTTTCAATACTTCTGGAAGATAGAAGTAAAAGATGAATTGCAAACCTTGCTCGGAAAAGTCATCATAATCTTCGGGATTCCCGCCTGAAGCTTCGTCTGTGGAATGGAATGTCCTCTGGCCCTCTTCATCAATCCGGCGAGTCTTGTTCCGCGCCCTCTGCGCTCGAGCGTTCTCCCGAATCCTAAGGGAATCAATCTGAGAAGCCTCCTCAGCCTCTATCTCTGCAATCGGCTTCACAGGGACAGTCTTGTTAGCTGCTAGTAACCACTTGCAGCTCAAGAAAGTGAGGTTCAACTGCTGATCAATACTCGGGAGACTGAACTTAGCACCAGTACAGCCAGTCACGGTCCACAACCATGCACGGAGACCGTCTACCAAACCACTATGGGTCCGAAACTGCTGACGAGGATTCCCGATGTAGAGCTGATCATAGCCAAACTGGCGAGCGAATCGGCAGGGTAGATATGGCTCTATGAAGCACTGATCCCTCACCCGAAAAGTCAGATAACCAGGCCTAATGTTCACCAGCCAATTGAAGCAGCCAATGTCTAAGTGAGTCCGATACTCTCTCGGCCTCTCATCATCTATCAAGCACTCGCCGTACCGGCCGGAGAACTGCGGAAAACAAGTGGAGAATGCCCAACACTTGTGGACCTGCAGCTGCTGTCTGACATCAGAAAATCCTCGGCCCTCCCACCTGCCATTCTCAAGCAACTGTAGCAGGGGAACAGAATGGTCTGTGACGTTCGGCACCGACATCATATCCGAGCGGTGGAGGACGAACCAGGCCATCAGATAAGCGTACGGAAGCTCCACCTTAAGAGTGGGAATCTGACCTGGCAAATCGGTCTCCTTCCATGTGAAGGCACCCGAAAGCTGTCGAAGTCCTCGGTGAATATCAGCTACCATCACCGGAAGAAGTGAAAGCTCTTTCTTATAAGCAAGCTGAACGGCTGGGTAGAGCACCTCTAAAGGTAAGGCGTCACCAGACTGGTATGGAACCACACACTTCTTCAACCAAATAGCGAGGTAACCGGCAAGAAGAGTCATCGGTCGAATCGGTGTGGTCGCATGCCATAAGAAAGATCTGAACCTGGTCTTCGCAGGAAAGCCACCCTCAGGAGTGCTAGTGGTGTAGGAGTGAGCATCAGTCTTCTTCAACAAACTGTTCACCTCTGATGGAGTAAGTGGGGCCAACTCACAAATAGCCTCGCCAGAACTGTTCTCCAGGTTCTTGAACAAATAGTTCGCAAACTGCTTCAGACTCACGGAGGCCTTGGTCCTTTTTGCTAAAGGCTCAGACTGTGCCAAAGCAATGTGATAATGACAAGCGAGATCCCATAGAGTCTCATAGCGATCAGGCATGCGATCCTTCAACTGGTCCAATTCATGATTAGAGGGAAAGTACTCCTGGTATAGCATCTGTCCCATGGGCAAGCCAGAAATCCTGTGCATCTCGTGAAGAGCCAAGCCCAACTCCCCCTGCCGGGTCAAAAAAGTGTTCGAGTCTGGATTATATAGCTCGAACAAAGCACAGAAATGTTTCAAACTGACAGGCAAGCCATACATGGTGGCACAGACGGCTGTATACAAACCGCAAGCGTGCAACTCCTCACTCCATCGGCTCAAAACATACGTCGTCATGCGACTCCACCAAGACTTGTCCAAAGAATGGACCCAACCATAAATCCTATGACGAGTAGCAGGCATCTCCCGTCCTAGGGCAGCGAGGCGATTCCTCAAGGTCGAAGCAGTGGTGAGAAACTCGTTACGTGGTGGTGCATCTAGTCCCAACACTCCGGGATGTAATCCAGTGATATGACTCCTGCTCGAGCCAGGGGCTGCCTGATGCGTGACGTAGCCGCAATGGACGCTCTCATGATCCTCCGTCAAGCGCCACGACATCTCCCGTGTCACAGCCTGACGCCTGAGCTCAGTCAATGAGCGATGCCGAGGAATCTCCGGCAAGTATATGAAGCCACTGCCGGTCTTATGGAGCCACTGCTCAGCATCAATGAATACGGCTTCTGGGTCATCGACAGAATCACCAAATAGGAAATCGCTCTTCCGAAGAGGCTGAGTAGAGCTGGCGTCCTTCACAAAAGGCGCGTCTGTGATCAGCTGGCGAATAGCTCGATGACCACCTTCCCTCACCACTTGGGCAACCTCAGTCGACGTGCCCGAAGCAAACTGAGGAGTAGCTGGAATAGGGGAAGGATCGTCGGAGGTCGAGTAATACTCGCCACGACGCCCACAGACTGCGTGGGACGAGAATGATCCAGAAGGGTACCCCACTGCAAAATAGATAATTAAACACTGGTTAATCTCGATTATAAAAGGAAATTGAACTCATCTTACAAATAGCTAAGATAGAGTCATTGCCTTATAAAGGGTGAGACGATTTGGCCACATTGTGCAATCACAAAACAGGGTATGTTGACAACATATCCCTACCTTATAAAGCGCAATGTAGCGTCAAATCGCCCCCTTTATTTTTGAGATGTTGTTTTGACCAAGCAAAACATATCTTTGAAGCGTTGATCCTCACCAAGGAGAATCAAGGCTCTTCCCGATTGCCTCGCCAAGGAGAACAACGTGGGGTAAAATGGACCAATTTGCAAATTTTCAAGAAAAGAGGGGTTAATTTGTAAAATTCCCAAATATGCCAAAAGTGTCGATCCTCACCAAGGAGAATCAAGGCTCTTCCCGATTGCCACACCAAGGAGAACAACGTGGGGTAAAAAGGGACCAATTTGTAAATTTACAAGAAAGTAGGGACTAATTTGTAAATTTCCAAATACTGCTCACCAGCATAGGAGGGAGGCGCGCCATCAGCCAACCTAGCAGGGGAACGACCTCTCGAAGAACGCGACATGAAAAGCTGCAAAATAAATTAAAAGAGGTCAGATCTAGAAAAAAAAAGATCATTTTTTTATCAGATCTACCCCCCTGAAAGATTAACTCGAGGCGCCATATCATAGTTTTAACCCCCACATACGATCCCACAAGTATATAAATTAAATTGAGCATGAAAAAGATCAAAATTGTGGAGGATTTACCTGAAGAAAGGCTCAAGATCCAATAAAGATGAGGTCTTTTAGGAAACTTTCACCACGCGCTCGAGGGGCCTGAGAGGGATTTTTAAAGAATGGCTTTTTGAGGGATTTTTCAGTCCAAGATCCAAAGGAACCCTAGATCTAGGACAAATATCAAGATTTGAAGACGAAAGAGTGCTCGAGGGAAGAGAAAAGGCAAAAAGAGGACAAGGGGGGCCGGCCCTAGAAAAAGAGAAGGAAAAGAAGAAAAAGAAGGAAAAAGGGAACCTTTTATAGGTTGGGCTAAGTTGAACCGGACCGGACCAAGTTGAACCGAACCAGACTAGTCCAAATTAGTTCAAAAGAGGCCGAATCAAGCGTCAAAACAATTTCAAATCAACTGAGGGTCCCATCCTTGGTTTATTCCTATCTCTCCCACACATTCGGAAGGAACGGAAGAAATCTTTTGAGCCAAATTACTGCCTTTTTGGCTCATTTTCAAGCCGGTTCAGCTTATTTTGAGCACGGAAATACTCCAATAAGGTATACGAGTATAAACTATTCCCTATTTTTATTGAGAAGTTCCTGGAGAATATTTTTCTAAAAATATTCTTAAGGATAACTCAATAACATGACGCCGGACAATGCGTCGCAAAGGAAGACTCAACGCCGACAATCGAGGGTTAGTTGTACGTCGAACAAATGAGCACAAGCTAAAAGATTGGAAAATCAAGAATCGACTTCAAGTTCAAATTCCGACAACGGTCAGACAATAAATGCAGCACCGGAATCCTTACAAGCATTCGACAAAGCACCGAATAGCCTGAAGGAGTGAAAGAATACAGAACAAAAGTCGTTCCAGGTCCCGTTACACCGACAAAGGGTAGGAGCAATCATATCCAAAGTATTCCAGACTCTTCTATAAAAGAATGAGGCTGGAACACTTTGGAGGGGGTATCTGTAGGCGTATAAAATTGCCTATAGGTCCCTTAACATGGCTCGGCACGATGATTCGACAAATCAACGGACGTTCGAGCAACGAGGCGATGAGGTACGCAAGCAACGGAATACGTTCGCGTGTGGAACCAAACCAACGGTTCGGAAAGTTAACGAGTCGTCCAACAACAAAACGGACTTGAACTCGAACACCGAGGCGGAAATACTACCAAATAAAGACGCAAGCTATCAAATCAAAGTCCGGGCGAATCAAACGAAGAACCGAAAGACCGAAAACACGGGAAAAGGAGGCCGAGCCACCCCAGGGTGGCTCAGCCAGGGCCGAGCCACCCTGAGGTGGCTCGGCCAAAGCCGAGCCGAGCCACCCCAGGGTGGCCGGGTGTTCCCCCCTCCCTCTTGTGCACGCGGGCACAGTTCAGGTATCCTATAAATAGGAAGGGTGGTTGTTCATTTGAGAGGACTTTTTTCTGAACTTCTGAGGAGCCGAAACTCTGCCGGATTGTCATCTCAACTCGGATTTGTGAAGGCTTGAAGACTTGGACACTCGGATTCAGTTCTTGGCGAGCACCCGCAACAAATAAGGCAGGAGTTCGAAGAGGCTAATCCTCAGATCTACGTTGTTCTACTCCAGATCTAAGCTTGGTTCTTAGATCCCGAGATTCGAACGGTCGTTTCCTTGGTGAAACGATCCCTCCCGGCTATTATCTCCTTGGTGGGATAATACCCATTATACCACGTAGATCTGTTTGGATCGAGATTGCACAGTGGTCCACGGTAATCAACCCCGGCATAGGCAAACAACCCACAAAGCGAGTGACCGCAAAACAGGAGCTCGCGATTTGTTCGTTAAATAAGGAAAGTTGTAATTTTTCTTTATTTGTTTTGAATTTCGTTGTAACCGGCTCTTATAAAAAGACCGGATCTTTGTAAACGCAAAAAGTTGTTAACATTGAGTGCAATGAGTTCGTCAATGAAGAAGAAGTTGATTTTTCCCGCGAACAAGGTCGAGTACGAGTTCGACCAGCAAAAGTTCGAGGAGTACGTGTCCTCGTCCGGATCAACCTCCCCCCGCAAGTCCAAGTCTCCAAAGTTCTCCTCCAAGAGGAAACTTCGTTGGTACGAAGATGTTGAAGACACCAACGAAGATCTCGCCCCGCTGAATGCCGAAGTCGCATTGGGTGAGATCCCTCCAATTTCCAACCAGGTCGGATCTACTCTGGCCAACCCTTCTGCCGCAGGGGGCGTAGTGACTCTCTCGAAGAGAGCCCGCCAAAGGCAACGGCAACGCCTTGCGAAACAATTCGCAAAGGCCATGGAATCTGTTGACGGAGTTCGCTACAAGGCGGATCTGAAGAACAGAAGAGGTAAACGGCCTCAACAACCGATGAATGGCAACTCCTCCAAGCCGCCGACGGACGAATGGATCCGCGTCAAACGGAACCGATCAACGCTGGAGGAGCGCATTCGCAAGCGCCGCACACTATCAACGCAGGCACGGGCTCAAATTGAAGAAGCCCGTAGAAGGCTGCAGAAGGAGGTGGCAAAGAAACCGCCCCCAACCCGCCAAGTATGGAGGCCGAAATCTGAGACGGCGATTCAGGTTAAGGCACAATCGTTACAGCCTTCGAAGCAGATTCAATCTCCGGCAAGCCAACTCAAATCGCCGATGATCCCTACAATTGCTCCGGGAGATCCTACGGAACCATCCCGAAGAAGGAGGTCAATTTTGGAACGCCTCGGTCCAATCCCCGATGAAAGAGGCAAAGTGCCAATTCAAGAGCGTTTGGGCCCGACGAAGAAGCCCCGAATGAATCAACATGCTGAGGGTCGTTGTCACCCTTAGCATGACAAGGAGTTCAAGGCTACTGCGCGTGCCAATTTGCACATCGAAGTCCAGAAGCTCGTCGAAGATTCACGCCCACAAAGGCACGTTTCGAGACGAGTGACTCTCGAAAGTCCAAATAAGGTAATTCGCTCTCAGAAGGAAACGTTGTCATTCGATGATGATAACGTTATACCTGAGAAATCGTGCCAACACTTGATAGGTTACTCCGATCAAATTGACGAGTTGTACTATCGTGCTGGGGGTACGAACAGAGCCAGAAAAAGAAGTCCTCGTAGGCTCGAAGCTCAGTGCTCCTGTTCCAAACTCATTCGGGTGGTATTGTCTCAGTGTAATTGCACTAAGACGGTCCCCGAAAGAGTTTCGGTGTTCGAGAGGCTCAGTACCAAAACGCCAAAGCCAAGGCCTAGGCGTTCCCGGCGAAGAAGAACGGTGGTTGAAGACGGTGAATATTCAAGGGTCACCGCTAATATGACCAACAAGAGAACATTGGCACGGGATGATCTCGAGTCGATTCTGAATGCATCCCAGCGTCTAACCCGTTTACAGTCCGGAGCCATCACACGAAGGACGTATGGTAGGGTTCGGACAAGACCACTTTCAGAAGATGAAGAATCGGATACTTGCTCTGTGGTTGTGTCTGACACCACTGTATCCAGCGAAGGAGAACCCCGCGAGTCATTCATGATAAGCGCGGAACAAGTGGCCAAGATGCTTGAAGAAGCCATGGCCAAACAACAGGAGACCTTCAGGCTCGAGATGCAGATGGCCATGCAGACCATGAGGGAGATGCATGAGCAGCAAATCCAGGCACTGAGGAACCAGCAAGGCGAACCAAGCCACCGTAATCAGGTTGTTCAAGAAGTTGAGCATACGGATACGGATGAAACTCGCAATGCCGATGACCCTCCCATCAACGCAGGGGGTGGTAATGAGGATGCCAACGAAGATACAAGTGAAAACTTGAAGATCAAAAGCCTCGAGAGCAAAATCAATACCTTGATGTCCGCTCAAGAGGTGAAGAAAACGGGCATTCCTTGTCCATACCCAAGGGAGTGGGAGTCAATCCCCTATCCGGCGAAGTTTAGTCTAATCAACTTCACGCCGTTCGATGGGAAAGGTTCCCCCACTCAGCATTTGATTTATTTCAAATCGCACCTGGGTATTATCTCCGGCAATGAGCCTCTGATGGTGCGGTCATTCGTTGGCACT
>BQKN01000838.1:66696-85660 GCA_022839385.1 Asparagus kiusianus
TTTGGTGTTGGTTTTGCCATTGTTTTGTCCGTTGTTCGGTTCTGTAGTTGATCTATCCGGACTTGATTCGTTGACTTGATTTGGCAGTAAATCCGCTTCAGTGTTTGAGTTTGAAACTGATCTTGATTCGATCGTGATTTGTCCGAGGCCGCTCATGGTTGGATGACTCGTTGATTCACCAAACCGTTAGCTTGATTCCGCATGCGAGTGGATTCATTCCGTTGTTTACATGCGGTTTGTTAGCTTCGTAGCCTCATTAATCCGCTTCGTCGCGTCACTTGGCTTCGGTATTGTAGACTAACGATCGTGTTTGGATACGTCGTCTGATGGTTGGTTCAACGTCATCGAGCTGTGTTAAGGGACCTATAGGCAGTTTTATACGCCTACAGATACCCCCTCCAAAGTATTTCAGCCTCGTTCTTTTATAGAAGAGTCTGGAATACTTTGGATATGATTGTCCCATCCTTCAATTGGTCATGACGGGATATTTGGAATGGCTTCTATTCTTGATCCCTTCAGTCCTCCAGGCTGTTCTGTGCTTTGTCGAATGTCTGTAAGGGTTCCGGTGCTGCATTTATTGTCTGACCATCTGTCGGAATTTTGAATTTGAAGTCGATTCTCGATTTCCTGACTTTTTAGCTCGAGTTTGCTGACCATCGATTGTCGGTGATTGTACTTCCCTGTGACGCGTTGTTCGGCATCCAGGCTTCATTGTGACGCGTTGTCCGGCGTCCAGGCTTCATTGTGACGCGTTGTCCGGCGTCCGACATAGTTTATACTCGTACGTCTTCTGGAGTATACACAGTTTAAGCTCTTAAGGATTTGGAGCGTGGCGGATACTTGAGTCACGAGACACATCCATAGAATTGATACGTCAATGACTCGTATTTATAGAATTTTTGGCAAATTCTCAGCCATCAACGGGTTTGATTAACCTTTACCGACTACCGTTTGAGTCGGGCTAGCATGCGGATTGTTTAAGTCCGTTCCGCATGTGACGTTGAGCTAAAAGAGTTAACCCTTTTAGTGCTACGATATTGAATACGTAGACTTCGTCTTTCTCCTGTGAAAAGACTAAACAGCAACGTGTATGAGACGCTGACTTAGGATTTTCGGCAACTCCTCAGCCTCTAACGGATTTGACGTGCTCTTACCGACTACCGTTTGAATCGGGCTTACATGCGGATTGTTTTAATCCGTTCCGCATGTGACGTTATGCTAAAGGAATGAACTCCCTTAGACTTTATGCTATGATGTTGAATACATAGGCTTTACCATTTGTTACGGGAATAGGCTACCCGGCGACGCGTATTAGGCGTTGACTTTAGGATTTTTGGCTAACCCCCAGCCTTAAACGGATTTGATTAGCCTTTACCGACTACCGTTTGAGTCGGGCTAGCATGCGGATTGTCTAAATCCGTTCCGCATGTTACGTTGTGCTAAGAGGGTGAATCCTCTGAGACTTTGTGCTACGACTTCGAATACGTAGACTTTGCCATTGTTACGGGAATAGGCTACCCAGCAATGTGTATTAGACATTGACTTATCCCTACTTAGGCTTCGGGATGAGATACCCCAGAATCGAATTCTGGTGTCTTTTTCTGCGGAAAAAGACTAAACCGGCGGCGCGTGTTAGGCGCCGACATATCCTTTCTTAGGATTCAGGATGAAATTCCCCATGCGTGTAAGGCATGGATTTTGGTGTTATTAATAACAACCTACCACAATGTTGAATATGTGGGCGAGTGTTCTTTTTAACAGTTAAGAACTAACCGGCGGCGCGTGCTAGGCGTCGGCTTATCCTTATTTAGGTTTCAGGATAGAATACCCCAGAATCGAACTCTGGTGTCTTCTTCTACGGAGGAAGACTAAACCGGCGACGCGTGTTAGGCGTCGACTTATCCTTACTTAGGTTTCAGGATAAAATACCCCAGAATCGAACTCTGGTGTCTTTTTCTACGGAGGAAGACTAAACCGGCGACGCGTGTTAGGCGTCGACTTATCCTTACTTAGGTTTCAGGATAAAATACCCCAGAATCGAACTCTGGTGTCTTTTTCAATCGGAAAAAGACTAAACCGGCGATGCATGTTAGGCGTCGACTTATCCTTACTTAGGTTTCAGGATAAAATACCCCAGAATCGAACTCTGGTGTCTTTTTCAATCGGAAAAAGACTAAATCGGCAGCGCGTGTTAGGCGCAGACTTATACCTACTTAGGATTCGGGATAAACTTCCTAGGATGAATCCTAAATTCTTGGAAAAGGTTGGTGTGGGAAAGGAAGAATTTTATATTCTATTTCCCAAAGCTGAAGAGGAAGAATTTTATATTCTATCTTCAGATGCAAAGGAAACTCAGGGTAGGATCTCCACCCCAAGAATCCGGAAAGGTGAAACTGAGAGTGGGATCTCCACTCCGAGAATCGAAAAGATTCGGATAACCCTAACTGTCGGAAGGTTTGATTACCGAACTAAAGATGAATTTCTCATTTATCGAGAGTGAATGGTGGTTTTGGTCCTAACTGTAGGAAGGTTTGACCAAGCGGGAGTTTGAGATGACCCTAACTGTAGGAAGGTTTGATCACTCGATTTGAAAGCGGACCTCTCGTTCATTGGAGGAATCGAGAGGGGATTTTGATTGTGGTCCTAATTGTAGGAAGGTTTGACCGAATGGGAGGTTTGAGATGATCCTAATTGTAGGAAGGTTTGATCGCTCGATTTGAAAGTAGACCTCTCGTTCATTTGGAGGAATCGAGAGAGGATTTTGAATGTGGTCCTAACTGTAGGAAAGTTTGACCAAGTAAACGGTGGGTTTAGTGCTTATCACTTTATTTGTAATAATCGGGTTATCCCTAAGAAAATTATATGTAACATTCTTTCGGGAACTTCCCGTTACATAAATTATCCACCCCCAGCTTTCCTTGCGAAACTAGGTTTATCGTTGTATCAGCTGCATGATCGGGTTATCCTTAAGAATACCACGTATGGCATTCTCTAGGAACTTCCCGTGGAAGAAAGGAAATAGTTTTAGACTCATATACCTTTTGGAGTATCGGGGAGCAGTTTAACCTCTTATACCGATCGGAGGATTGAGAAGCAGTTTATACTCATATACTCTTCGGAGTGTTAAGAAGCAGTTTATACTCTTATACTTGTCGGAGTCTTGCCGTTCTTAACTGGCTTACTCTAGCGTTATGACGCCGGCTTCAACCAGGGTCTGGATGCTATTCTTTAAAGTAAAGCAGGCCTTGGTGGGATGAAGGATCCTCCTGTGGTATGCGTAGTACTTCGGATCCGCAGTATCGTCAGCTTCCTCCTGATTCGTGATCGGTGGCAGCTTGATCTTGTTATTTTCAAGGAGTGATTTGAAGATGGCTGGAACATCTTCGTCCTTGAAGGAATACTCTTTTTGGAGTTTCGGACCCGAGGTCTTTTGTTGTCTCCGGGGCAGCTGTTGCGACGTTTGATTAGCATCAACAGTCGCTGCAGGTGTCTTGCCCTTACCACGGGAGGCGAAGTTCGAGTTCGGTGGATTAGTCGTCGATTGGCTCCTCTCGGCCTTCTTCCTTCGGAGGAAGCGTTCGGCTTGTTCACCGCGCACCTTCAAGTCTTTCCAAGTGTTGGACGGTGCTGTCCCCATTGCTTCCAACACGTCCAATGCGAGGTTGTTGTGGCAGGTCTGGAGGATGAACTCCTCAGTAATCGGGTCCCGGTAATTCATCGCCTTGTTCCGGAACCTTTTGACGAAGGTATCAACCAATTCCTCGTCTTTCTGTTTCTCATCAAGCAACAACCCGATGGATATCTCGGTGTCATCGTCAAAGAAGTTGGTGGGGAATTTAGTCTCCATGTCGTCCCAGCTATTCACGCTACCTGGCTTGAGGCGGCGATACCAATCGAAGGCGGCTCCGCGAAGAGTGCCAACGAAGGACCGTACCATCAGAGGTTCGTTGCCAGAAATTACCCCCAAGTGTGATTTGAAGTAAATCAAATGCTGGGTGGGTGAACCCTTCCCATCAAACGGCGTGAAGTTAATTAAATTGAACTTCGCCGGATATGGGATTGATTCCCATTCTCTTGGGTATGGACAAGGAATGCCCGTTTTCTTCACTTCTTGAGCAGAAATCAGCGTGTTGATCTTGCTCTCGAGGTTCTTGATCTTCAGACTTTCACCCGAGTTTTCGTCAGCACGATTCTGAGGTGGAAGCGTGGTGTTGTGACTAGCATCCTTATTGCCACCCCCTGCATTAACGGGAGGGTTATTGGCGTTACGAGCTTCATCCGCATCCGTATGCTCAGCTTCCTGATTAACCTGGTTACGACGACTTGGTTCGCCTTGTTGGTTTCTCAGTGCTTGAATTTGTTGGTCATGCATTTCTCTCATATTCTGCATGGCCATCTGCATCTCGAACCTGAAGCTCTCCTGTTGTTTGGCCATGGCCTCTTCGAGCATCTTGGCCACTTGTTCCGCGCTTATCATGAATGACTCGTGGGGTCGTCCTTCGCTAGACACTGTATTATCTGATGCGATTGCAGAGCAGGCATCCGATTCTTCATCTTCTGAAGGTAATCTCGTCCGAACTCTACCGTAAGTTCCTCGTATGATGGCTCCAGACTGTAGACGAGTTACATGCTGGGGTATTTCCGGGATCGACTCGGGATTACCATGTGTCGATGTCCCTTTGCTGGTCATATTAGTGGTGACCCTCGGAAATTCTCCATCTTCGACCACCGTTCTTCTTCGTTGGAAACACCTAGGCCTTGGTTTTGGCGTTTCGGTACTAAGTCTTTCGAACACTGAGACTCTCTCGGGGACTGCCTCGATGCAGTTGCACTCAGACAGTACCGCCCGAATGAGCTTTGAACAAGGGCAATGAGTTTCTAGCCTTCGAGGACTTCTCTTTCTGGCTTTGCTCGTACCCCCAACACGATAGTACAACTCGTTCGTTTGACGGTCGGAGTAACCTATCGTGTGTTGACACGACTTCTCAGGTATAACGTCATCATCAGACAACAACATTTCCTTCTGAGGGAGAATTGCCTTCTTCGGGCTTTCGAGAGTCACGCGCCTCGAAACGCGCCTTTGTGGGCGTGAATTTTCAGTGCGCTCCTGAACTTCAATACGCAAAGTAGTGCGCTTGGGTGCTATGATTTCCTTGTCATGTTGAGGGTTGTGGCGACCCCCAGCATGTTGAATCGTTCGGGGCTTCTTCATTGGACCCAAATGTTCTTGGATTGGAGCTTTGCCTCGCTCTTTGGGAAGTGGGCCGAGGCGCTCCAAAACTAACTTCTTTCTCCGGGATGATTCTGCGTGACCTCCCGGAGTAGCCATGGGGATTGTCGGCGACTTCGTTTGGTTCGCCGGAGGTTGAACCTGCTTCGAAGGCTGCAAAGGTTGCTCTTTGGCCTGAATCGCCACTTCGGACTTCAGCCTCCAAACTTTGCGAGTTAGTGGCGGTTTCTTGGCCACCTCTTTCTGCAGCTTTCTACGGGCTTCTTCAGCTTGAGCTCGTGCCTGCGCTGATAGTGCGTGGCACTTGCGAATGCGCTCCTCCAGCGTTGAACGGTTCTGTTTGACACGGACCCATTCCGTTGTTGGTGGCTTGGAGGAACCACTGTTCATCATTCGTTGAGGCTGTTTGCCTCTCTTGTTTTTCAGATCCGCGTTGTAACGGATCCCGTCAACTGACTCCATGGCCTTTGCGAATTGTTTCGCAAGGCGTTGACATTGCCTTTGGCGGGCTCTCTTCGAGAGAGTCACCACACCCCCTGCGACAGAAGGGTTGGCCAGAGCAGATCCGACCTGGTTGGGAATTGGAGGGATCTCACCCAATGCAGCTTTGGCATCAAACGGGGCGAGATCTTCATTGGTCTCTTGCACATCTTCGTACCAACGAACCTTTCTCCTCGAGGAGAACTTCTTGGACTTGCGGGGGGAGGTAGATCCGGACGAGGACGACAAATATTCCTCAAACTTCTGTTGGTCGAACTCGTACTCGACCTCCTCCACGACCGGGATTAAGATCCGCGGCTGCGACGCATCGTTCTCGGCAGCGAGATCGTTGGCTCCCACTGTGGTCGCCAGATTGTTCACGGTGAAAATCGAGTCTTTCTTCATTATTTATTCCATTGTCATCTTAAATAACAGCTTTTTGAGTTACAAAGATCCGGTCTTTTTATAAGATCCGGTTACAATGAAAATTAAAGAAAAATAAAAAAAGATTACAACTTTCTCCTTTCTTGTCGAACAAATCACGAGCTCCTGTTTCGCGGTCGCTCGCTTGCGTGGGTTGTTTGCCTGCGCCGGGGTTTATCCGTTGACCACCGCTAGATCTAGATCCGGTCGGATCTACGCAGTACGATGGGTATTATTTCGCTAAGAAAATAATAGCCGGGGGGGATTAATTCACCAAGGAACTAATCGCCCAAATCTCGGGATCAAAGGCCAAGCTTTGATCCGGAGTACGCCTGCGTAGATCTGAGATCCGGTCCTCTCGAACTCTTGCCTTATTTGGCGTTGACGATCGCTGAGCACCAGATCTGGATGAGCAAGTCCTCAAAGCCCCAAAGCTTAAATCTTTTTAAGTTCTGAGCCTCGAATCCAGCAGAGCTTCGCCTCTTCAAATTTTCCAACCCCTGAACAAATGAACCCCTTGGTCTATTTATAGGCACCCAGATCTGTGCCTAGGCACAGATCTGGGCTGAGGTGGCTCGACCACAAGTGGCCGGCCACCCCTGGGTGGTTCGACCATGGCCGAGCCACCATGAGGTGGCTCGATGGCCGAGCCACCCCTTTTGGGGTGGCTCGGCCACCGAGCCACCCTTGGGTTGCTCGGCCACCGAGCCACCTTCGGGTGACTCTGTTTTGGCCGGGTCTCTTTTGATGTTGGTTTTGCCGTTGTTTTATCCGTTGTTCAGTTCTGGAGTTGATCTATCCGGACTTGATTCGTTGACTTGATTTGGCAGTAAATCTGGGTCCTGATTTGGCAGTAAATCCGCTTCAGTGTTCGAGTTTGAAACTGATCTTGATTCGATCGTGATTCGTCCGTGTCCGCTCATGGTTGGATGACTCGTTGATTCACCAAACCGTTAGCTTGATTCCACATGCGACTGGATTCATTCCGTTGTTTACATGCGGTTCGCTAGCTTCGTAGCCTCGTTAATCCGCTTCGTCGTGTGTCACTTGGCTTCGGTATTGTAGACTAACGATCGTGTTTGGATACGTCGTCCGATGGTTGGTTCGATGTCGTCGATCTGTGTTAAGGGACCTATAGGCAGTTTTATACGCCTACAAGAATCACCCTGATTGGGTGGCCAACATTGTCCCTGTTCTGAAATAGAACAGAAAAATTAGAGTGTGCATTGACTTCCGAGACTTGAATTCAGCTTGTCCTAAAGATGATTTTTATTTACCCATCACAGACATCATTATTGATAATACGTGCGGGTTTGAAAGGATGTCCTTTATGGATGAATTCTTAGGATACAACCAAATCAAGTTGTATCCAGAGGACGAAAAGCACACATCCTTTCGAACACCTTCGGGGATATACTGCTATACAGTAATTCCCTTTGGGTTGAAGAATGCTGACGCTACATATCAATGTGCCATGACCTCTATCTTCTAAAAACATCTACGGAAGACTGTAGAATGTTATGTGGATGATCTGATCGTTAAAAGTCATGACAAGGGAAACCATTTACACGACTGGAAAACAATGTTCGACCTCATGCGGACACATCAACTTAAGATGAACCCAACAAGGTCATTTTTAGGAATGGCTAGTGGTAAATTCCTTGGGTTTGTGGTCACAGCTAACGAAATTCATCTAGACACAGACAAAGTCAAGGCCATCCGAGAGTTGCCACCTCCTAGAAATCTCAAGGAGCTTCGGGGTTTACAAGGGCGATTGACATACATTCGCAGGTTCATTTCTAACCTATTAGGCAAATATCAACTATTCTTAAGGCTAATGAAGAAGGGAGTATCCTTTATATAGGATGAAGCTTGTCAAAAAGCATTTGAAGAGATTAAACAATATCTCTCCAATCCGCCTGTATTGGTCACACCAAAATCAGGTAAACCTTTCTTGATATACATCCGTGCTACAGATCATGCATTGGCAGGACTCTTAGCATAAGATGATGAAAGCGTTCATGAGCAAGCCATCTACTATCTCAGTATAACCTTATCGGATGCCGAACCTCGTTATCCTCCTATTGAGAAAGAATGTTTGGCACTGGTCTTCACAGTCCAGAAGATGCAACATTATTTGGGTGGGCAAACCATACATGTCATTTCCCAGATCAATCCTATTCGAATATTCATGACACAGCCCACCGCATTGAACTGGTGACTCGCTAGATGGGCATTGTTGCTCTCCTAATATGATATTCACTTCAAACCTCAAAAGGCAGTGAAAGGTCAAGCTATTTGTGATCTTATGGCCAACCATTCGTTAAAGGGGAAGGTAGAATTGTATCAGGACATACAAGATGAGACAAATGAAGCCAATGCTGTTTCTAAAGAGCAGGTATGGCAACTATACTTTGATGGTGCAGCAAGAGCAAGCCTTGCTGGTCGAGTTATTGCTGGAGTGGGGGTAGTCTTTATCTCTCCACAAAATCATGTGGTATCATGAGCCATTTCTTTAATAGAGCCGTGCTCTAATAATGTAGCCGAATACAATACTTTGTTGATCGGCCTTGATATAGCTAGACAGCTGGGGGTGAAGCACCTAGAAGCATATGGCGACTCGCAACTCATCGTTAATCATATGAAGGGAGAATACGAGGTTAGAAATGAGAATCTCATCGCTTATCATACAACAACGATCGTATTGGCTGAATCTTTAGAGGGTTTCTACATTGACTATGTACCCTATCTCAAGAATACTTATGCTGATGCATTAGCGTCGCTTACGGTCACGTTGGCTCTACCTGAAGGAGCTACTCAACAAATCACCGTGACGAGCAAACATTTGTTCAAGTCGAAGTATGCATTGCAGATCAACATGATTGAAGATGAGCATGCAATGCTCGAACCTAAAGATTGGCTATTTATGATTATTGATTATGTCCTATATGGCTTATTGCCTGAAGACATCAAGGAAATAAAATCTATTTGTAGATGAGCACCTAAATTCTATTATGATTCCTAATCCCAGATTTTATATCGAAGGTCGTATGACGGGCTATTGCTTCACTGTTTGTCAAATAGAGAGGCAAAAGAAGCTCTTAAGGAAGCTCATGATGGCATTTGTAGAGCTCATCAGCCCGACCCTAAATTGTGGGACCGACTACGTAGATTGGGTTATTACTGGCCTAATATGGTACAAGACGCCATCACGTATTCCAAACGATGCCATGCCTGCCAGATACACGCTAATTACATGCATCAGCCGCCCGAACATCTTCACCCGTCAGCCACTTCATGGCCTTTTGAAACATGGGAAGCAATCCCGTTGAGAGATGTTAAGATGAGTGATGTTGTTAAATTCTTAAAACATTACATCGTATACAGATACGGTATTCTGAGGCGTATCATCCATGACAACGGGCCTCAGTTCGTTAGCCAAGCCTTCACTCGATTCTGTGATAAATTCAGGATCAAGAATTTAGCTTCAATAACTTATAACCCTGCTGTTAACGGGCAAGCAGAAGCTTTCAACAAGACCATCATCAGAATTCTCACTAAGGTTGTTTCGACGAACAAAAGAGACTGGAATGAGAAACAAGGTCAAAGTTTGTGGGCCTATCGCACAACGGTTCGTTCGCCGACAGGAGCGACACCATATTCCTTGGTATATGGATGTGAAGTCATATTACCATTGGAAATCCAAATTTCTTCTCTATGAATAGCACTTGCAACTGACATGACAATGAAAGAAAGTTATTATCGACGTCTTCAAGAACTAGAAGCGCTAGATGAAAAGCAACTACCTATTTATAGGCGAAGGAGCTAACCAAGTGGCTGGGATTCGCTACAAGAATGCCTGAGCACCAAACCTCCAATGGGTGCTGAGAATGAAGCAACGTAATCAATTGCTTTCGTAATTAACGCCGATGAGGACGTGGCTCGAAGCAACGCATTAAGTACCAAAGACTTAATGTTGATGAAATGAAGCGATGGATCCATGTGGATCAACAGTCTGGGAACTGTTGAAGGTTGCCATGTCGTTCAATGAGAATTATTCTCGTTTCTAAGTCAAAAATGACGAAGGTCGCTATTTCAATTAAAACTTGAATGTCGAGATTCAACCAAAATTAGTTTGAACCTCATCTTCGACGAAGGTCATTCCTTTAATTGTGCTCAAATGTTGAGACTCGATTGAGTGGATTTGAACCTTGTCTAATAACGAAGGTCATTCCTCTAATTAGGCTCAACTGCTAAGACTCGATTGAGAATGGATTCGAACCTCGTCTAATGACGAAGGTTGCTATTTCGATTAAAACTTGAATGTCGAGATTTAGCCAAAATTAGTTTCAACATCGTCTAATAACGAAGGTCATTCCGCTAATTAGGCTCAAATGCTGAGACTCGATTGAATAAGGTTTGAACCTCGCTTCACAACTTTGGACTAACGAAGTTTGTAATGTTTGAACCTCGCTATGTGAGATTTGAAATACAAGGCGGAGTTCGAATCCAACCTCGTATTGGAGTGATAAGACTTGTACTTCAAGTATTAAATCTCATGGCAACGAAGGTCATGAACTTCAAATATTAGACTAATGTAGAAGACTCATGCATGTTGAGGTGTAAAGTAGAGCTAGTGGACAAAGACAGCAAAAGTTCTACTTATATATATAAAAAAGCTACAAAAGTCTGATTACAAAAAAATGGAGCTAAATAGATCCAGCGGTCTGACGAATTTCTTCAGCAAGTTTAGCCAAGGATTCTTAATGTTATGCCTCAACGTCAGCCAAGGCACGTCTACGTAGTTCCTCATCAGAATAGGCGCTCATATCATTAATAGATTTTTCTAGTTGTTCTATTCGATTGAGTTCTACTTGGAGCAAGGGTTGATGCTGCACCTGTTTAGAGGCCAATGTCTGCCTCATATCCACCATGCTTGCCAACTCTGTCTCAGCTTCTACTAGCTTGGTCTGAAGAGCCTTAAGTTGAGCTTTAAAATGATCGACCTGACGTTGTTTTTAAAGTTCAGCGTTTGCAACCTTTTTACCCTCACGGGATAAATTCTCCTTGATCTCTTTAAGCTCCTTAACTCGTTGCTTAGTCGTAAGCAATTAACGGTCAAGTTCAAATAAGGAGTCATCCCTTTGTCGTATAGTTCGTGTAACATTGCTTTTTCCCTTCCGATGACCGGATACCATTATCAATACCTATCTATAAATTAGTAATTCTTTCCTTTCTGTATCCCATATAATCTTCTAGCATGAGAATTTTAACTTAGACAATTTTCATATTATGATCTAGTTAACTAAATCATAGCATGCATACAAACTTAGCATGTAAACCTAAGTTAACCATGCTTTAAACCTTGATTAGAGAAAACCAAATTATTAAATACGTAATGTGAAACTCTCTAATTAACATAGTTATTATATTTGTTCAGCCATGTTCGTGGGAGAAATTTTGCATAAAACCCCTCAACTTTGGCCAAATTGAAGATTTCTCTTCACATGGCCTATATATATGTGCACTCCACTTCTTCTTTTTGCCATAAAAGAAGAAAAATCACTCCAAAACCTCCCCCGTCTCCTCTAAACATCCCAAGCTCATCTCCTCTTGTTCAAAAAAAAAAAAAAGATTTCATAGATTTCCATAAGCATCATCTCTTGAGCTCTAAAGATTGAAGAAGAAGGAGAGGAGAAAGAAGATAGTGGAGGATTTTAGAGGAGAAAGTGGAGCAAGTCTCAACCCTAGGTATAATGCTCTTTTTCATATTGTTATTAAGGATATTAAACTAGAATTATATGATCTAATTTGGTTTTGGCCTTGCATGTGAGGATTTTATCATTGCATGTTACTTAATATAATCTTCTTGCATTAGGATTTTATCATATAATTTCAGTTTAATATCCTTAATAACAACATAAAAAAGAGCATTATACCCAGGGTTGAGACTTGCTCCACTTTCTCCTCTAAAATCCTCCACTATCTTCTTTCTCCTCTCCTTCTTCTTCAATCTTTAGAGCTCAAGAGATGATGCTTATGGAAATCTATGAAATCTCTCTTTTTTTTGAACAAGAGGATATGAGCTTGGGATGTTCAGAGGAGAGGGAGGAGGTTTTGGAGTGATTTTTCTTCTTTTATGGCAAAAAGAAGAAGTGGAGTGCACATATATATAGGCCATGTGAAGAGAAATCTTCAATTTGGCCAAAGTTGAGGGGTTTTATGTAAAATTTCCCCCACTACATGGCTGAACAAATATAATAACTATGTTAATTAGAGAGTTTCACATTAGATATTTAATAATTTGGTTTTCTCTAATTAAGGTTTAAAGCATGGTTAACTTAGGTTTACATGCTAAGTTTGTATGCATGCTATGACTTAGTTAACTAGATCATAATATAAAAATTATCTAAGTTAAAATCCTCATGCTAGAAGATTATATGGGATATAAAAAAGAAAGAATTACTAATTTATAGATAGGTATTGATAATGGTATTCGATCATCAGAAGGGGAAAAAGCAATGTTACATATGGTATCAGAGTACAGGTTGACACCTTAAGAGTCCTACATTGACATACCTAGGGGACGTAGGGATCTTTCTAGTCGGTGTCAAACACCAGTTATGGAGGGATTATCTTTCCATGACATTCTTGTGATATCTAGATTTATATTAGGTTGGTTTGGTACCATTGGAGGTTGATAGATGACGTCTGGCAGAAATGGCAGATTCAGATTCGAGTGTTTCTAAGATGGAAGGATCCATTAACAGCGGGGAGGTATGGTCAACACTTTTAGAGGATTAGGAGATCAGCTCTAAGGAGACTAACCCAGAGGAGATGTTTGGGGAGAGGGTGGATTACTCCCCGATTGGCCATCACACCCGTGGGCGATTGGTGAAGAGGAACTAAGGAAGAGTTTTTGTTCTGACAAGGAAGGATGCACAAGCATCGCCATCTGTGGTGGAAGGTACACTTCCCATATGTTCATTCACCGCTCATGCACTTTTCGACCCTGGATCTACACACTCTTTTGTATCACCTCACTTTGCTAGGAACTTTCCCAATTCACTAACATTATTAAGTAGTGAGATAATTGTGTCCACACCTATGGGTGGTAGTCTCCTAGCAACATATGTTTATGAGAATTGTGGAGTTCTAGTGAGTGATCATGTCATGAATGCAGACCTTGTATGCCTAGACATGTCAGATTTTGATGTTATCCTAGGAATGGATTGGTTAGCATCTCATCATGCAACTGTAGACTGTTTGAGAAAACTGATAAAGTTTAAACCACAAGCGGACGAGAGTTTTGTTTTCCAAGGGGAAAGTAGAAGACCACTCGTGCACTTAATCTCATTTATGAAGGCTAATAAATTGTTGAGGCAAGGTTGTAGTGGATATTTAGCTTGTGTGATAAGTTACCAATTGAATGAGAAAAAGCTTTCAGATATACTTGTTATAAGGGATTACCCGGATGTCTTTCCAGAAGATTTGCCAGGATTGCCTCCAGATCGGGAGATAGAGTTTGCCATAGACTTGATCCCAGGGACCACTCCTATATCTAAAGCCCTTTATAGATTAGCGCCTGTTGAGATGAAGGAACTAAAGGAACAACTTCAAGAGTTATTGGATAAAGGATTCATTAGACCCAGTATGTCTCCATGGGGAGCACCAGTCTTATTTGTGAAAAAGAAAGATGAGAGTATGAGACTCTGTATAGATTACAGAGAGTTGAATAAATTGACCATTAATAATAAGTGTCCACTTCCAAGGATAGATGATCTATTTGATCAGCTTCAAGGAGCTTAATATTTTTCCAAAATTGATTTAAGGTCTGGGTACCATCAGTTAAAGATTAAGCCTGAGGATGTAGCAAAGATAGCATTCAGGACTCGCTACGGTCACTATGAATTTTTAGTGATGCCTTTTGGGCTGACTAATGCGCCGGCCGCATTCATGGATTTGATGAACCATATATTCAAACAATATTTAGATCAATTTGTGGTGGTTTTCATTGATGACATCTTGATCTATTCCAAGAGTTACCAAGAACATGAAGAACATTTGAAGATTGTATTGCAAATCCTAAGAGAGCAACAACTATACGCAAAGTTTAAGAAGTGTGAATTCTGGCTAGAAAAGGTGATGTTTTTAGGCCATGTGATCACTAGAGATGGGATATCCGTGGATCCAGCGAAGGTTGAAGCTGTCGTGAACTGGCCGCGTCCCACCTCAGTGACTGAGATTCGTAGCTTTTTAGGACTAGCAGGATATTATAGAAGATTTGTTAAGGACTTTTCCCAATTAGCAACCCCTTTAACTTATTTGACTCGTAAGAATGTCAAGTATAATTGGAGTGAGAAATGCGAAGAGCATTTTCAGGAGTTGAAGAAACGGTTGGTAATGGACAATTCCATGTGTGAGGACGCTCACCGGTGGGTGTATTAAGGCATGCGCGGTTTATTGATTATCCCATGATTGGAGAGTTTGGAATCCTAAATATTAGACATTGATTGTTCATCTTTACATGTTATTTCACTTTGGTCAATGATTATGATATGAGAATGGCAACTTAATGTTGAGATCCCTTTGTTCAAGTTTGATATCTATGTCTATCATTTTCATTCGTTCCCTTAAATTGTACCCGAGATTTTTATGGTTACCTATTGGGCCTTAGGCTCACCCCTATTGTTTCTGAATCCACTCGCAGGTCATACAACTGGCAAGGATAAGGGCATTGCAGACACTGAATTTGAAGATTAGCTCCGGAGGAAAATCTTAGTAGGGTTTAATTTATGTTCACTTTTGTAGTACTTTTGACTTATAAAACATGTATTAATGTTGTAGCCACTGCTATTATTATAAAACATGTATTTATGTTCACTTTTGTAGTCCTTTCTTTATTAGTTTATAAGAGTCTCTGCATGTAGTTTCTTAAATAAAGGTCTCTATAAGGATTTTTTTAGTGTTAAAAAACCTTATTGGGTTTTAAGTCAAAAGCGATCACCCGTTAAGCGATATATCCCTATAATAAGGGCTCGAAAACTCTAATCAGAAATTTTATAGATTTTGACATCCAAGGCCAGCCACATTAGGAAGAGGAAGAGAGGGTTTTTTGGCATACGTTCAATAGCTCGAATGTTGTCTTTTTGGTAGAAAAGTCTTTAGACAAGTACCACCTGGCTTCTTTCCACCTTTGATTCTCATATACATTTGAAAGTCTTTTCATTAAATGTACTTTGATCCATCCTAATTATTTATCATATCTTTAGAGTTTTATGGAGTTCTATTGATGTTTTTGGTGAAAAACATGCAGATATGTATTTTTAACCCTAGAGTCATAGAAAAACTAATTGAAATTAGTTGACCGTATTTGTATGAGTTAGTTTAGATGTTTTTTTAGCCAAGTTTTTGTTCTATATGAATACGCCAAGTTTTGGCAATGTTTTGACAATTTTTACAAAAGCCCTGGATTACAAAAATTCGTATTTTTATCAATATATAATCATAATTTGTATGTTACACATGTTAATTTCATATATTTATACTATTTGGGTGTAGACAAGAATCCTTATATTTGATACAAGAAAGATACAACTGACCCTAGTTTGAAAACTAGAAAATCTATTGAAAAACTAGATTCAAACATCTTGTTAGGATTTTCAGACGTCTGGTCTAGGGTTAATACATCTAGTTTAGAAATTTAGATGTCTCTGCATAGTTTTTCTTTTCTTATGTTTTTTTATGCAACTCAAACATCTGGTCTAAATTCTTAAACATCTGCGGAGGTATTCCAGACACTTAAAAACTTGCACAATAGTTTTTAGTTTTTTATGAGACATTTGACCCCGTAATTTCTTCGTTAGAAATCCGATGATAATAAAACTTTGGGAATACCTTTATTATCATGTTTTTAATTTTTTTTTCCATTTGGACATGTATTCTATGTTTGTTTTTGACATTTTCGAGTAACATTTTGATATCTCTCTAGCTAAACTGAAAAGTCTAAAAATACTATATTTTGTATTTTTGAGTCTTGAGCCAAGTTTTGCTGCAGTTGTTTTTAACATAAAAATGAGATAATTTAAATAATTAGTCTATGTGATATGTTGGTTCTTGTTTAAATGGTTAAACTATTGATAATAATAAATATATCCTTAGAGATTACACACGCACAGCCACGGGTATTAAGAGTTTAAATATTAGATGTTTGTCTCAATCAATGTGATATGCTATTTGCTAAGATGATGGTGGGAACAAGTGATTCAAATTTGCTACAAATGAGTATGTAGATATGATACATTGAGAGGAGATAACATCGTTAAAACCTAATTTTATGAACTCTTAAAATTTGTATTTTATCGTTAGTGTGGGGATATGTAACTTCCATATTTTTCTGTTATATTTCTCACTCAAAAAGTAATCATGTAATATAGAAAAATTGAGAACAGATGACATTACGTGTAATCTGAAAAACCCCGTAAATTTGAATATTTTATGATAAATAATGATAAATATGTTATATAGTGAAAAATAATATATTTTGATGTTTAGATATGATAAGAATTGATTTGAGATCAATTCAATGTATATTTATGAAAATATGAGTGCAAATGCACAAAACATGCACAAAGGCCAAAAAAGTGAAAATCTAGGAATAATGACTAGTTATGAGTTTTTAAGTTTTTCATACCAATACATTTAGAATTTGGAAAAGTTTAAAGAACAAAGTTATAGGTCTCTTCTTTATCTTTCCAACAAGTCTTAGATCACCTCATTCTGAGGTCGGATGAGGAAGTTACAGTCAAAATACCGAAGAGGTATTTTCCTAGTCAGATCAGGTTTCCTGGTTCGGGTTGGTTTCGGGTATTTTTAGGCGCACACCCGTTTTTCTACTATATATAACATGTATTCACGAAATTTTTAGTACTATTTCAGTATTTTAAAACCTAACAGCCACCAAGCCCCCTAAAACCTAGTTTGATTTTTTGGAGAAGATTGGAGGCTTTCAAGTGGATTTTTGTTGATTTTTGGCTTTTGAAGTAGAGATCTCTTTCGACGTTGCATCTAAAAGGTTTTCCTACAACCCCAGGCGAGTATCATCTCTACTAATCTCCCTCCCAGTTTTTAAAATATTTTTAAAGAGATTTAAATATGTTTTGTAGAGCCTAAACGAATAGATTATGCATAAAAGACAACTATTTTGTATTATATGTATAAAGATTAGGTGTTTTCATGCTAAAAGGGTTGAGAACATTTTTACAGATATCATTTAGATATGATGATGATTTTAAAACGTGGTTAATCTAAAGAAAGAAGTTTGATTCGTTGTTTTGAGCTTTTATGCATGTTTTGAAGTTTTGAATATGAATCTAATGCATAAAATTATGGTTATATATGTTATTTTGTTTTCCAGATATTTCTATCTGCTGTAACACGTTTGTATGCAAGATTATGAGGGTTTAATCATGTTTGAATCACAAAAACACGACGTGAACACGACATACACCAAGAATTTAGAATCTGGAAATCAGGATCCACGGTTGACCACGTGCAGGACAAAGACCTGGGTAGTCTCTGGAGCCCGTCGCGGTCGCTAGTTTGTTTTGGCTGTGCATGTTCAGTTGAGTTGGATTTTGGGTTTTCGAGTGTTCCTCTCGACTTTGTGATGATTAACTACAATGTTAAGACTTGATAAACACCTGAAAAGATGGTGAACTTCAGATGTGGACACGCACACCGAGATTGGTGCATGTATGCTAGGTTGTGTTAGATTGACACACTTTCGATACGAGTTAAATTGATAAACACATATGAATAATGATGTTCTATTCGTATCCGGAAATAGGTGTTCGCGGGAAAAATTGAGTCTTTCTTCATTGTTGATGTCATTGCACTCAGTTAACAACTTTTTGCATTACAAAGAGATCCGGTCTTTTTATAAGATCCGGTTTATAATGAAAATCAAAACAAAATAAAGAAATCAAAATTAAAACTTTTCTCTTTTGTCGAACAGATCACGAGCTCCTGTTTTGCGGTCGCTCGCTTGCGTGGGTTGTTTGCCTGCGCCGATGGTTAATCCGTTGACCACCGCACGATCTGGATCCAAGCAGATCTACGCAATATTACGGGTATTATTTCACCAAGGAAATAATAGCCGGGAGGGATTGTTTCACCAAGGAAACAACCGCTCGAATCTCGGGATCAAAGACCAAGCTTTGATTCGGAGTGTATCAACGTAGATCTGAGATCTCGATTCCCTCGAACTCCTGCCTTTTGTGGTGCGGGTGCTCGCCAAGAATCAGATCCAAACGTCCAAGTCTTCAAGCCTTCAAAAACTCAAGCACGAGGTCTCAATCCGGCAGAGTTTCGGCTCTCCAAAAGTTCCAACCTTTTAAAATGAAGAACCCCATGGCCTATTTATAGGCTCTCTGAACTGTGCCCGTGTGCACAAGCGGGGGGGGGGGGAAGGGAGCCAGCCACCTTGGGGTGGCTCGGCTCATGCCTGTTCGCGGGAAAATTTGTGTTCTTCTTCATTGATTCCATTGTACAATTTTGTAATAGTTTATCGATTACAGAAATCCGGTCTTTTTATAAGATCCGGTTACAATGAAAAATCAAAATGAAATGAAAATGATTACAATTTGTTTCCTTGTTTGTCGAACGAATCGCGAGCTCCTGTTTTGCGGTCACTCGCTTTGTGTGGGTTCTTTGCCTGCGCCGGGGTTATTTGCCGTGGACCACCGCGTGATCTCGATCCGGTCGGATCTACACGATATGACGGGTATTATCTCACGAAGGAAATAATAGCCGAGTGGGGTACTAATTCAC
>BQKN01000838.1:95507-118142 GCA_022839385.1 Asparagus kiusianus
TTCTCGAAGATTGATCTTCGTTCTAGTTATTTCCAGTTGCGAGTGCGGTAAATGGATATTTTTAAAATCGCATTTTCTGACTCGATATGGGTCTTTTGAGTTCTTGTCATGCTATTTAAGATGACCAATGCACCCGCGGTATTCATGGATTTGATGAACCGGGTTTTTCGTCCATGTTAGGACCAGTTCGTAGTCGTTTTATTGACGACATCCTTATCTTTTCGAGATCAGAGGCAGAACACGAGCAACATCCTCTATTGGCATTTGCGGGCATTGCGGACAGTCGAGATTGGAGGTAACAGTGATACACATAGTTCAGTAAATACGAGTTTTGGCTATCAGAGGTCAGATTTTTAGACCACATCATCAACAGCGAAAGTATAGCAGTGGATCCAGCAATTATTGAGGCTATACTTGATTAGGAGCCGGTAAGAACTATTACGGAGATTCATAGTTTTGGTAGGGTATGAGAGAAAGTTCATTCAGAACTTTTTGAAGATTGTGATACCACTTACACGCCTTACGAAGAAGGGTGTATAGATATGTATTATTAGTATGATAACACTTGCTTTGAGCACGAGGTGCCAGGAAGCCTTTGAGACTATTAAGGCTAGATAGACTACGGTAACAATTCTGACTTTTCTAAGCAGTGATACGACATTTGTTGTTTACGTGGACACATCACTAGCAAGCCTAGGAGGTGTTTTGATACAGACCCGGAGGGTATGACTTATATTTCACGACAATTGAGGCGCATCGTACCAGATATATAGTGCATTCAAGCACAAGGAAAATGTACAAAGATGTAAAAAGACACTTCTAGATGAGTTTTCAAGATTTATTGTGTAGCCAGTTATGATATTCTAGTGTTGTCCACCCACAAACGGATGGATAAACGGAGAGAGTAAACCAAGTGTCGGAAAACATGTAGCATACATGTATTATAGATTTACAGGATAGCTTGGAGGATCATATCTTATTGATTGAGTTTACTTATTGGCATGACACCATATGAAGCATGGTACGTGAGACATTATAGATTGTTTATTCATTGGGCAAAATTACAAGAAAGTTTATTGCTTAGACAGGAGCTTGTAAGGCAGACTACAGAAAAGGTAACAGAAATTCGGGAACACATTCTTGCAGCGCATAGTCATCGGAAGAGTTATGCAGACCAGAGACGATGACCGTTAGAGTTCTAGATTAGGGACTATGTCTTATTGAAAATACCGCTAATGTATTTAGTGACTCGGTAGACGGGGAAGTTTACCCCAAGGTATATTGGCCCTTTCATGAGAGTTATACATTTTGGAGCCGTTTCGTATGGGCTAGATCTTCTAGCATCAATATCGAGTAGACACGATGTTTTCCATGTTTTGATAATTTAGAAGTAATTGCGCGATGAGGAGCAGCAGAGGGTGATTGATGCACCAGAATTTAAGTTTCAGATAGATTTAACTACCGTGGAGATCACAGGTTGTCTTCTTACTAGAGAGGACGAGAGGCTTAGAAAGGAAGTAATACCTTAAGTTAAAGTTCAAAATAGAGATAGAAAAGAGATGAGGAGGCTTCTTGGGAGCGCGAGGAGGATATGTGTCGCGACTACCCGCAACTGTTCGAGTGGGTAAATTGATTTTGTTATAGCTTATTGATGTTTATGATTTTTGATTGTTCTATATGGTCATATTTATATTTAAGGCTAAAATGGGGGTATTAACACTTAGCTCCTAATCATTCGGAACACATGGGATAGTAGACGGTAAAAATTACCTTTGCAGATTCACGTGAAATTCGCCTGCGAGTCGAAGTCACCCACACAAATTGAGGGTAGGGCTCACCCATGGACTTGACTCACTAGCGTGAGCCCAAACCGCGCGATTGTCAAAATCATTCGCATTTGTTCGCTTGTATGATCGACCCACACGGACGAGTCACACAGATTCACCCGTATGATCGACTCACACGCACGAGTCAAAATCATCCAGATTCACCCGCACGAGTCAAGATCATCCAGATGACTGAAATTCGCTTGCCTATTCGATTCGCCCGCACGAGTCGAGAGTCGAATCCGCCTACAAACCGCGTACCCGACAGCCGCTACGCCGCGTATAGGGATGGGCTTTCCTACTCCCCACGACGTGAAGGGAGGGAGCACAGTACTCCAAGCCCATCAAGTAGCCGCTCACAGTACGAACGAATAGTCAAATCCTTGCAGTCGCCATGTTCGCCTGCATACTCACGGTTGAAGCTCACCTCACCTGCACGAGTCAAGAGATGAATCCGCCCGCGATCAACAAGCTCACCGGGCTAGTGCCTGGTAGCCGCTGTAGCACGTACAAGGATGGGCTTTCCCACTCCTCATGACATGAAGGGAAGGAGTACAGTGCTCCGAACCCATTAAGCAGCCGCTCAGCATACAAGCCAGAGGCATGATTACTCTCCCAACAGTACATGGTCATATCCCATGATTCAAGGAGTGGCCACGCCATCTCTCCTCTATTTAAGAACTTCTTCCGCCCACAGAGAAGAGGTTCAGTGGGGTTCAGCAGTTCGCTCATAGTTAATTGACTAATTCAACCAGTTAACTGAACCACTAGCTCTTGACTCTCAAGGGAGTCGACGACAAGCTCTTTGCATAATCTTTGCACTATAGCATCTTCTCCTAGTTTCGGGTCCTGATCGTCGTCGAACTCGGAGACTCGAACTCTACCGACTCGAGCTTCTACTGCATACTGAAGCTCACCAGCAACCTCGGTCAGATCGTCCAAGGGAAGCAGACTCGGTGCGAGAACCGAGCGAGGCGTCCTATATCTATCGAAAGTCCTCACGTTAAACAAGGAGGGCATTCCCTCCGTTTCTATTGTAATTTTCGATTCATTAGTTTGTAATAAGATGTTCTTATAAATACAAACGAAATCCCTATTTTGGGAGATCAAAATTTACACCTACAGAAGATGGCGACCACAGTGGGAGAATCTATTTCTTCAACCGAAATGGTGGTAGCTCAGTTCGATGAGGTTGGTACTGGGACGACTGTAGAGTCCCTAGAAATCGAGTTCGACCAAGCCAAGTACGAAGAGTACGTGTCTTCTTCCTCCTCATGTGGTGATGCGTCCCGCAAAAGCCACAGAGTCGTGAGTAGAGGCCAACCTCAAACGGTCAAAGCCTCTGCGCCGGGAGTCTCCATCCAAGTCACGTCAGGGGAGCCCACTCCCTCCAAATCGATCAAGGCCAAGCCAGAGGTCGAGAGCACGGGGCAAAAGACTGCTTGATGGGTCACTAAACGGCCCTCACAGATACTCACCCAGGTGGAAACAGCGGTTCATAAATATACCAGAAGAGCTCGCCAGCGGCAACGATCGGTCCTCGCTCGACAGGAGGCCCGAGCCTTCGCCTCATATGACGGCCTGAACCATTATCCAGGTCCAAAGAGTGTAAGATGATGAGGCAACTCGTCCGGCACTGGAAGGCCCTCCAAATCAGGCGTGCCAACCAAGATGGACGAGACCGCCCGCTCGGGTGGACTTCGCTTCTTAGGTCACATCCTTGATACGAACAGACCACCCCAAACGAGCGTGCCTACCCGAGTAGGCGAACCCTCGAGGGAAGGCGAGCCTCGCTATGACCTCTTAACGAATAAGTGTAACAAGCAGGAGAACCTTGACTACAAAGGCAAAGCGGTAGGTGATACCTCACAAACTCGCTTACAGGAGCAAAGGGTTGAGTTTCGCCCGCATGCTGGAGTTCGCCCAGGCGCGAAGGCTCGCCTACCAAGGCAAACTCGACCAACTCTAACACTCTACCCAGCAGACACTGGGGAGTACATCCAAAACTCTCTCGTGCGATCATTTGGGCGGTCTTTCTGATGTTGGGGGTTGTCGCCAACCACCCGTAGGAGACCTCCGGGGTTAACTAACTCGCAAGCGCACCATACATGAGGCGAATCCTCCGTGCCACTACGAAAGGCTTATCCAAATAGTACTCGCCTACTGCCAATGTACGGGAACGGCGAAACCTTCAGTGTTTAAGATGCTTTCTCAACGGCCTTCTCGACTGAGACCTTCTCGTCGAAGGCGTCGTTACCAAAGGGGACGCGCCGCCGATGATCTAGAGCTCCCAGCCACTACAATCAATATGACGGACAGGGGTAAGGTCGTGCTTTCTGATTCTCCAGATTCGGACTCCTTCCTGGGGCCTAATCATTCGCTTGTTTGATGTGGGCAAGACAATATATACCAGCGTACCCATAGTCGCACGGGGGTGAGCATTGGGTTTGATTACTCAACCTTAGCACCCCCCCTTCGGTGGCAAAGACGAAGTTTGTTCAATGGTAGCCACGTCCTAAACATCGCACTCAAGCCAGGACGCACTGGTAAGGGTACACATGGCTGAACCCACCCATCAATAGACGGTGGCTCAGAGGTTCGAAGAACAACAGGCAACCATCGACTCCTTAAGGGAAATGTTGGAGCAGCTTCTGAACAAAAAGAAGAAGAAAGAACCCCGCATACCGTAATGCGGCAAGCGGGGGGTAAGGAATAGGTGCCTCCCCATCATCCAGCAACTGAAGTGGAGGATAATATCGGTCTACAATCCGATTACTCTTCCAAGACATCACTAGGGACATCGCATACTGGGGGTAGCGCCCACGACAAGAGGTTCGATGAGTTCCAAAGCCAACTTAATGCTTTGAAACTCCAGCAAAACATGAACAAACTGGGGGTAGTCCGGCCCTATCCTGTCGAGTGGGATACAGTCCCATACCCAGCAAAGTTCAAGCCGATTAGCTTGGTGCAGTTCGACGGCAAAGGGTCGCCCTTATAGCATATTTATTATTTTATGGCGCAAACTGGTTTCCTTACGGGGAACGACGCCATCCTCACCCGATTGTTCATCGGTACCCTCAAAGGGGTGGCCTTTGAATGGTTCCTCAAGTTGGATCCTCGCTCCATCACATCTTGGGCCGATGCAGAAAGGCTCTTCCTGGCCGATGACACAGAGGTGTCGATGGCCACCCTCCTCGCCGAAAAGCAACGAAAGTCAGAATCGATCAAGGATTTTGTGAAGAGATTTAGGAACCGATCGTTCCACTGTCGGGAGCAAGTCTCCGAATCTACACTGATCGAGATGTGCCGTAATAATCTTTCAATCCACATCCTGTCTAAAGCCGGCGTGGTGGAAACCCAGACCTGGAAAGAACTTGTTCGTCAGGGCGAACAGGTGGAAAACGTGATCAAAAGGCTAGAAGCCGAAGAACCACCTTCCAATAAGGGGGTCGTGGAGCCAACCGCGCCAAAGAATCCCCCTTGAACAAGAGGAAAAGAAATCATGGCCATCGACTCCGCCCCGGCACCCAAAACGGCTCAAAGGCCGAAGCCCAGGCAATTCGAGCAACGCCCCCCATGGTAATACGACTTTAAAGAAGACCAAGTGGTGGCGATGTTCGATACTCTACTCAAGAGCAACCGAATTAAATTACCGGAGGTCACAAAGCCTGAGGAGGCGAACAAAACGAATGACCCGGGTTACTACGTGTATCACAGATTCCTCGGTCACCACACCTCTAAGTGTTACATCCTCAAAGATAAGCTTCAGGCCCTCTACAATGCAGGAGTCCTGAAGAAGGAGAAGGTACAAAAGAAGGTGACCACGAATATGATCACCTTAAGTTTTAGGACAGATCTCCCGGAGGTCCAGGCTCCGGCAGGGGTAATTCCTATCCCCAAGGCAGTCCTAAGAATCACTAATGATGACCCTCACAACCAACGAAGGAAAGGTTTAGTACCCCAGACCTTGCCATCGGGTTAGGTGATGTGGGTCCATCCAGACCTCCTCAGCGACGGGCAGTGGACTACAGAGCCCTCTAGGAAGACCAAAGGTAGACCGTGCAATTCCATCTCCTCCGTACCGGATGGATACCAGACTGCTGTATCGATCCTCACTGACTCCGAAGAGGAAACCACCGCCCTCGCCACGAGAACGGGGAAGGAATTCGCAAAAGAATACCCCACGAGGGCAGAAAACCCGGCAGGACCTCTCCTGAGGCCAGCGGCAGCAGCTCCTCTGGATCCAGACAGGCCGAGTTCGAGTAGTCAGCCCTTCCGATTCAACTTGCTCGCACAACTAAAAATTATCCCCGCACGGATTACCATGTACGACCTCCTGCGGCTATCCAGGCCTACCCAGGAAGCCCTACAAGACGCATTGGCCGACTCGGAGGTCATCTCCACCCACTTCTTGAGGGAAGAAGACACGGGACGGGAATGTACGATGTGCTGCCAGACCACCGAGAAGCAAGTCCCTTGCATCACTTTCACTCCCGAGGACATGCTCATCAAAAGCACCTCCCACGATCGGCCACTGTACTTCACAGGGTACGTCGGTTCCTCAAAAGTGGATCGAATTCAAGTCGACCCAGGGTCTGCATTAAGCATCGTATCTCTGAAACTGATCAAACATTTGGGGGTGCCCTCGAAGCGTCTATCCATGACTACCACGACTATCTTTGGCTTTAATGCTACTGGGACTCGGCCGCTCGGCAAGATCCGTCTGAAGTGCCGAATAGGCGATATGAAGACAGAGGTGACCTGTTATGTCATCGATGCCGAACCATCCACAATATGCTCTTGGGACGACCATGAATCCACGGTAACCGGATAGTCCCGTCTACCCTACACCATTGCCTGAAGTACGTGGATGATTATGAGAAGGTGAAAACAGTAGTGGCCGACAAGCAACACTTCACAGGCGTCGAGAACTACTTTACAGACTCTCTGCTGTACCAGGACCCCGACGAGCCACCAGTCGAGGAACTTGAGAGTGGCAACGAAGCGGATAGCATATCTGAGTACGGTGACAGCTTGGTCCTGAACGATTTCGAATCAATTATAATCGGCTGCAAAAGTCATAATGTAACCAATGCTGTTCAGGCGGAGGAGATTATCGTGAATGAGAAGTTCAACTTTGCTTATTTGTCGTCTTGCTCAACGTCCGAAGATGATGCATCTAACGACCTAATATTGAAGCTCTATAACGACCACTCCTTGCACTTTCCCATATGCTCGTCGTATGTCGCGAAGGCACAGCCGATCAAGTCTTCACAAGCTGTACTCATCGTACCGGCCCGTGATAACTATCAAAAAGATATTATCTTTGGACGAATCGATCACCCTTTGCGTACATTGTGGGACGAGTCTGAAGATGAAGACCCCGCGCCTCAATTTTCGCAGTACAGTCAAATCGGAAAGCGCATGATGAGAAACATGGGATACGACCTCACTCGCCCAGAAGGCCTGAATTACGGTCGAGGGCGTAAGACGGTCATTTGACCTGCTTACGTACCTAAAGGCAAGCCCTCAAATTGCTTCAACAGGACTCGGAGAGGTTTAGGCTATTCCTCTTCCTCATCGGATTTGTTCTGTTATGTTAACGAGGACTCCTACTATGCATATTCGGGGGATCAATCTTCGAAAACCTCAGCATGGGACTCAGACGTCAGCACAGGGGACTTGTTCGACAACCTTACAGTCAACATGGCTACGATTGACCCTACCGAAATGGCAGGGGACGGACAGGTCCCGCTTTATGACGAGACATGGGACTGCCACGTCAACGCTCAGTGGAATAGTCATTTCGAGCAACATGAACCGCCGACCGAAGACGAAATCCTCCAGGTGAACATGAGCGATGAGACTAATCCCAAGCCTATATTCATCAGTGGTAGTCTACCTCCCCAAGAGAAAGAAGATCTCATTGCCCTCATACGGGAATACATTGATGTCTTCGTATGGAATTACGAGGACATGCCCGGCCTCGACCCACGGGTCACCACACATCGCCTCAACATCGGCTCAGATGCCAAACCAGTCAAACAACAGCAAAAGCGGTTTCGTCCGTAGATCATGGAGGCGATCGAGGCCGAAGTGAAGAAATTGATCGAATCCGGTTTCATCAGAGAGGAACAGCACCCCGACTGGGTCGCTAATATCGTTCAAGTCCTGAAGAAGAACGGTAAGATTCGCATCTGCATTGACTTCAGGGATCTCAACGCCGCGTGCCCTAAAGATGAGTTTCCTTTGCCCATCACGGACGTCATCAATGATAACACGTGTGGGTTTGAGAGGATGTCCTTCATGGATGGGTTCTTAGGGTACAATCAAATCAAAATGCACCCCGAGGACGAAAAACACACTTCATTCAGGACTCCCATGGGGTGTACTGCTACACGGTCATGCCTTTCGGGCTCAAAAACGCCGGCATAACCTACCAACGTGCCATGAGCATGATCTTTCGAGATTACCTACGAAAGACGGTCGAGTGCTATGTAGACGATTTGGTCGTAAAGAGTCGTTGTAAGGATGACCACCTCTAAGACTTGAAGGTGATGTTCGAACTCATGAGGACTCATCAACTCAAGATGAATCCCACGAAGTCATTCTTAGGGATGTCTAGCGGTAAATTCCTTGGTTTCGTCGTCACGACGAAAGGAATCCGGATTGACCCAGACAAAGTATGAGCTATTAAGGAGCTTCAGCCACCTCGAAACCTCAAAGAACTAAGAGGTCTTCAAGGATGACTGGCTTACATCCGGAGGTTCATTTCAAATCTTTCGGGCAAATATCAACCCTTCTCCAAACTAATAAAGAAAGGTACTTCCTTCGTGTGGGACGAGCCTTGCCGACGGGCCTTCGAGGAGATCAAAGCTTATCTCTCGAATCCGCCTGTCCTCGCGGCTCCAATCTCAGGAAAGCCATTCCTCATCTACATACGTGCTATGGAGCATTTGCTCGGTGCTCTCTTGGCATAAAATGACGACGCCAGCCACGAGCAGGGCATCTACTATTTCAGTAGGACCCTACAGCGTGCCGAGCGACGATACCCTATGGTCGAAAAGGAGTGTTTAGCCTTGGTATTCGCCATCCAAAAGATACGACACTACCTGGTTGGCCAAACCATCCACGTCATTTCCCAGATGAACCCCATCCGAGTCTTCATGACGCAGCCCGCGGCCTTAAACTGCCGTTTGGCTAGATGGGCACTCTTACTATCTCAGTACGATATCCACTTCATGCCACAGAAGTCGATCAAAGGGCAGGCTATCTGTGACCTTATGGCTAATTATCCGCTAGGGGCGAAGACCGACCTATTCGAAGACTTGCCAGATGAACCCCCCGAGGTCAACACAACTTCTTCACCAGAGGTTTGGCAGATGTTCTTTGACGGCGCATCTCGCGTTGGTACGAGCGGATCTGTCATTGTAGGAGTGGGGGTGGTCTTCACTTCCCTACATAATCATGTGTTGCCCCGAGCCTTTTCCCTAGCCGAGCCATGCACCAACAATGTGGCTGAGTACAACGCGCTACTCATCGAACTCGAGTTGGCAAGAGAGTTAGAGATAAAACATCTCAAAGCCTATGGTGACTCTCAGCTAATTTTCAAGCAGATGACAGGGGAGTACGAAGTTAGAAACGACGACTTGATCCCGCTTCACAAAGCAGCCACCAAGCTAGTGGAGTCAATCGAAAGTTTCCGCATCGAGCATATGCTTCGTTCTAAGAACACGCACGCGGATGCCCTCGCATCCTTGGCGGCTAACTTGGCCCAGCCACTAGAAACGACTCAATGGGTCACTGTGGTAAGCCGAAGGCTCATTCGACTAAAAGACGTTCCAGAGGCGAACGCCACTCATCAAGTTTCGGATCAGCCCGACTTGAAAGATTGGTGTCTTCCGATCATCGACTACGTCCTGTACGGCATGCTGCCTGAAGACGCTAGGGAGTGAGAGTCTGTTCGTCGACGTGCCTCAAGGTTCTACTATGATTCGACTACAAAGGCATTATATTGGAGGTCATATGACGGTTTGTTACTTCGATGCCTTTCGAAGACGGAAGCACGAGAGGCTCTGCGCGAAGCCCACGACGACACTTGCAGAGCTTACTAACCCGGACCCAAGCTTTGGGATCGATTGCGGAGGATAGGCTACTTCTGGCCTAGGATGGTCAGCGACGCGGTCAGCGACGCGGTTGCTTACGTAAAACGTTGCCACGCATGCCAAATCCACGCCAACTACCTGCATCAACCTCCCGAAGACCTACACCCAACAACGGCGTCATGGCATTTCGAAGAATAGGGGATGGACGTCGTCGGACCAATATCCCTGCCGTCAGCAAGAGGCCATCGCTTCATCCTCGCGATCACCGTCTACTTCTCTAAATGGGCTGAAGTCGTCCCCTTAAGAGAAGTCAAGACCAATGACGTGATTAAGTTCATCAAACATCATGTTATATACCGATATGGCGTACCTCGGCGTATCATCCATGACAACGGCACGCAATTTGTTAGTCATGCGTTCACCCGGTTTTGTGATAAATTCCGGATACAAAACCTTTCCTCCACGGCCTACAACCCTTCGACGAACGGCTTGGCCGAAGCCTTCAACAAAACAATCATTAAGATCTTAACCAAGCTGACTTCTAACAACAAATGCGATTAAAACGAGAAGCTGGGTGAGAGTCTATGGGCGTATCGCACGACGGTGCGTACACCGACCGACAACATGCCTTATTCACTGGTATATGGCTGTGAAGCCGTGTTACCATTGGAGATTCAAATTCCATCCCTCCGTGTCACTCTAACTACAGGGATGACAACCGAGGACAATCATCAACGACGCCTCTCGGAACTTGAAGCGTTGGATGACAAGCGGCTTGAAGCTCAACAACACATTGAGTTCTACCAAGCCCGAATGGCCAAGGCCTTCGACAAGAAAGTTAAGCGTTGATCCTTTAAAGAGGGAGAATTGGTGCTCGCCGTCCGACGACCGATGATCCTCACTTCCAAAAAAAGGGTAAATTTCAGCCCAAATGGGAAGGGCCGTTCGTGGTAGAGACAGTCTATTCGAATGGAGCTTATCGCCTCGTCAAACCAAACGGCGACAAGATCATGATGCCTATCAACGGCAAGTTCCTAAAAAAGTACTACCCTTAGTTCTCCTTCAAACTCCCACGAGTACATGAGTCTAAACTGGTTCTCACTACCTCCAACTGGTACACGAGGCTAAACTGTTCCTACTTCATATACTCTGATGGGGAACCCTATGGGAGATGCTACTAACGGCGTTCTTAAGTGTGACCTAGATCGCCACTTGGTTCAACCTTCTTACAGCTAGGACCAAAACAACCCTGTCATGTTAACTATCACCTCTGACAAAATCAGCTTGCCAATCCTCTCTAATAGGATGGTAGGCCCACAAAGTTGCTCACATCGCGACAAACAACCCTGTCATGTTAACTATCACCTCTGACAAAATCAACTTACCAATCCTTTCCAATAGGATGGTGAGCCCACCAAAGTCGCTCACATCATGACAAACAACCTTGTCATGTTAGCTATCACCTCTGACAAAATCAACTTACCAATCCCTTCCAATAGGATGATAAGTCCTCATAGTTGCTCCGATCGCAACAAAACTCCATCATGTTAATGGTCACCTCTGATAACTGGTGTCGTTATTCCCACGAGTAACATAGCCTAAGTAGTAACCTACCATGCGACGTGTTGCTACTTCGGTCAATAATCATACTCCTACGTCCCTGAACTACCTGACTTATCCCGGATATCCTAATATTCTCTTAAGATAACCGATGGGTAGCAGCCTACCATGCGACGGCTCCTACAGCAATCGATCGTCACATTCCTACATCCCTGAACGATTCGATTATCATTTGCGTCGTCGTCCTCGTAGACGACGATAATCATCAAGGGCGGTTGATAGGTGACATGTCCCAACTGTCCCCCCAAACAGCAACTCGCCAGATGGCAAGTCATTGTTAGGGTCTTCAGCTGGTCGCATGAACGAGCAAATGCTCTTTGTTTCAGGCTAAGTTTCGCCTGAGATGCAACGCGAAAGTCGGGGTTAACCCGACCCCCACGCTACGAACAGCCAAAAGCAGAAGGGAATCCTAGCAAGACAGACTCGTCGAAGACTCGCCACACTACGAGAAATGGTATAACTGGCTCAACTCAGGCGCCAAGCAGTACAGGCGAGTCCGACGCAGTGGCTATCAAGGATTAACTTATAGTCCTAAACACAGATCAAACACAAAAAATAAAGAAAAAACTGTGCATGCAAGGTAGTAAATAAACAAAAGCATAATAGGCCATTCCAGGCCAAAATTACAGAAATAGAGTTTTTAAATTGTTACGCGTCAAGCATCAACAAAATAGTGTTTAACAAGGGGGGACGCCCTACATTAACTTCAAGATGCTAAAACTGGCGATTTTCGCCTTGACAGCCGCGAGCTCTGCCGCCTGTCGGGCTCGGGTCTTCACCTCCTGTCGCTGCTGAAGCCTGGCGAAGGCAGCCTCACCTTCGTCTTTCTCCTGGTGATGAAGCCGGAGCGCCCCTACCACCGCTTCGGCAACGTGACCAAGCCGCATCTTTTTGCGCTCGAGCTTCCACAAGTTCGCCTCTCCCTCGAGGGACCCGACGTCCATGAAGAAAGCGGTGTCCATGTAGGCGTTCATCTCAGCCAACACCGCACGATGCTGCCGGCGCAAGTGTGTGAGCTCGGCCTCTTTCGCCTGAATGTGCCTCGCCAGATCCTCACGCTCCAACATGACGCTCATCGCGAGAGGCGGTGGTTTGTCAGAAGCATCGGTGTGCACCAACTCCTCCAAGCGATGTAAGAGCCCCCAAACGCTGAAGCTCCCACTCACATCGCCGGGCCAGCTGGCGACCACCCACGTGACGGATTTCCTCCAGGCCTTCGGCCAGAGGAGGAGCACGTCATCGTACCCCCCGACACCTTGGCTGATCATAACAGCAGTTCGGCGAAGGTCATCCTCTAACTTCTGGAGGAGAACAAGCATCAGATTGGGATCTGTGGCGGCAGACCCCTGAGCCGATCCGGCCGTGGCAGTAGAGGCCGCGTCGACGCCGACGACAGCGGAGGAAAAAGCAATCTCCTTGCTCTTCGAAGTACTTGATTCAGAATACATTTGAGTAAAGCGGGGAGAGCTCTGCGATTCTCTTCTGGCGAGTTCTTTTCGTAAGCACGAGGACTCTATTGAAAAGACCACAGACACGTTATATAGCCGAAAGATGAACGGCTAGGATTCGCTGCCTTAAATAGATCGAACGACCCGGATCTCTAACGGCGCTTCGGGTTCGACGCCCATAATAGCTTCGCCATTGGGACTCAAAACCAACCGTTCAGATTGAGCGCGAGAGGCGAAGCATCCCGTCACTTTGTAATTAATGAGCACTAACGCGCCCGTAGCGCCTTAGCTGGCAAGCATTTGGGTCCGCAGGCAGACGCGTGGCATGAATTCGCCAGCGTTTAAATTTTTGCCTGCAGTACAAATTTGCCATCACTTGAGTTTCGTTTACAGCTTAAACTCACCAGCATTCGAGTTTAGCTTTCAACGCAAACTCGCCCGCACTTGAGTTTCGCTTATAGCTTAAACTCGCCAGCATTCGAGTTTAGCTTTCAACGCAAACTCGCCAACACGCGAGTTTCCCCCTACTCGCCACCAGGTTAAGTCTCACTTACAACACGAACTCGTCAGTTCGCCTGTAACACAAACTCGCCCGGGCCTGAGCTTCGCCTGCGGCATGAAATCGTCGGCGGTTATATGAGCAAGGCACTGAATGGTGACACAACGAAATATGAAAAGAATATGTGCACAACGAGAAAGTACAAACTTCATTGGATGCTTCTAGACAGTACATTTGAACAAAGTTATGACTTTATAATCAAAAGAGTCATAATATTACATTCAAGAAGCAAAACATGAAACAGAACATCTTGAATCTACTCCTATCCTACGGGTTTATACTAGGAGTTTGAAAGATGCAAGCTTGGCTCTGACAGCGGCTATCTTCTCCGCATGCATGGCGCGAGCTTTTTCCTCTGCCTCTCGTTGGACCCGCGCCTCGAAAGAAGCGTTAGCAACGGCATCGTCCTGAAGCAGCAGTGGAAGACTACGCCTCTCCCTAGCGAGATTGCCTTCCACCGTCTCGCTCTGAATGCGCAGACCTGTCAAGACTGATTCCCCCTCTGCGTGTGAGATCGTACCTAAAAAGATTGAAGAAACGACAGACTCCATGTCATATTGCAACAGGCGGTGCCGAAGATCCAGACGATCAATAAGGGCCTCTTTGTCTTCTATGTCTCGCCTTCGGCACTCTTGTTGCCATGCAGCGCGACGGCGGGCTGGAGCCAAGAATAGCTTCAATTCGGCTCCAAATCCGCGTGTCGCAGGTCCTCCAATTTTGTCAAGAGAAGTTCCAGATCGAGGAGTCTCGTTGAGCAGCGGAGGACGAGCCTAAAGTCACCCTGGCAACGGAGGCGGGCCACACGGTCTGAGAGGGACTGCTTCAGTTCCACGAAATTGCCACGATCCTGATCAACAAGCAAGATCACTCGCTTTACGGCGTTCTCTAACTCCTCTAACTGAGCCAGAACAGAACCCGAAGGTTTGGACTCCGGATCGCGGTCTGGTGCGGGAGCCGAAGGAAAGGCATCACCCCCCGCCCCCCCCGCCCTCTTCGCATCAGACGCCTTCGCTCGCGGTGCCATCCTGAACAAGAAGGAGACAATCAACACCGTGCCCCCCTCTAATAAGAAAATAAGGCAATGTATGACGTACGATCTAAGTGCGTGTCTGCCATCCAGCGGTCCAGATTGGGCGGGGGAAAGAAAGATCGTCCATTACTCCGCCTTTAATGCTAGGCGACGTGCCAATGTCAGTCTAGCTGGCGGGCACTTGAGGCCGCGATCAGACACGTGGTTACCCCTAAATCAGCATTAATTTCAATTTAACTATGGTTAGAATTCGCCTATGGCTAAAATTCGCCTGCGGCTCGAGTTCTCCCATAGTTAGAATTCACCAGCGGTTTGAACTTGCATGTGTTTAGAATCCAGCTATAATTTGAATGCACCTATAGTTAAAGGCCTACCTGCAACAGCTTGACAAAGAGAGATAAAATCCAATAGATAAGAGGCAACAGCGATTAGGAGGAATACATGCACGAACACATTCGGGAACCAAAAGAGCGTAACATTCATCTAGTATTAAGACAGTACGTTTGAACAAAGTTATGACTTCACAATCAAACAAATCATAACACAACGTCAAAAGCAAAATGAATCAAAGTGTCTTAGACCTAAGAACCTAATCTAGCAAACTAAAGGATGTAAGCTCTGCTTTGGCCGCGGCTACCCTCCTCGTATGATCCTCCCGGGCTTTGTCTTCAGCCTCTTTCCGAGCCCGATCTTCAAAACTTGCCCTGGCAGCAGAGTCTTCCTAGGGTAGTGTTTGGAGATTTCGAGCTTCCTCCTCAGCAGTCTTGTGGACATTTACACTCTCAGCTTGAAGCCCCATCAGAGTCGCCTCCGCCTGCTCTAGTTCGCCTCTCAAACGGGATACAGTGGAAGTGAAGTCACCTATCCACTCTTCCAGTGAGCGCTGTTGACCCACCCAGAAGGCGACATGGGATTCCAGATCTGCTATCTCCCTAGAGCGGACCTCCTGCTCCTAGGCCTCCCGACGCCTAATACGAGACAGGAAGGACTCCACATCAGCTTTCGGACCCTCTCGCAGTAAGGTCTCTAGACTCGTCAGGCGTGACTCTAGAAAAAGGAGCCTCTGCACACAACGTGTAGCGAGCCGACATTCGTCCAGCCGCCTGAGATCGGCCACACGATCTAGGAGGGACTGTTTGAAGCCCTCGTAGGTTCCCATACTAAGACTGATAAGGGAAATTACCTGCTTCACAGCGTTCTCAAATTCCTCAACACGAGCCTGTATGGATAAGGAATCTGAGGAAACAGGCTCTTGACCCGGAGCGAGCGCCGCGATAGGTGGAATCTCGAGACAAGGTTCGGCTCCAGACTGTGGAACAGGGTTTGAGGTGGAGGAAGCCCCAATTCCCTCAGATTCGTCGTTAGAAATCAGAATGGGCTTCGTCCTGAACTGTACAACACGACAAGGACAAAACAAAGAGTTAGGAATGAGGAGCATCGCCTCGACTTGCGACCCCCTAACCAAACTACGCGAAGACTTGGACATAAAAGCACCTTCTCTGGCAGCGGCTTCGGCGGCACCCGAGGAGGATACCCCCTTTCCTTTTTTCGAAGCGACTCTCTTCACCTTCGGCGCCATTTCGAGTGCAACAAGAGGAAGCGTAAGTTTTCTCCGGAAAAGATAACAAGGAAACCACAACCTCCCTTAACAAGGGGAAGGGGCGTTAAATACTCATGGCCTGGACGGTTGTCCGCCGTTCGATCAGACCGTTTGAAACCGAACAGTTAGAAAGTAAGGCCGAATGATTTGGGATCCCACGTGAACGGTTGAGATCCGGTAGTTTCTAGACACGATCTCTCTAACGGCCCAGATCGGGCGTGGAGAACAAAGAGGCCTATTACGCCGTCTTTAATACGAAACGACGTACCCACATCGTCTTAACTGGCGAGCATATTAAACACATGAATTAACACGTAGCCTACCGAGAGCGGAGCTCGCCCGGAGCCGAATTCGTCGTTTGAACTCATATGGTTCAAGCTCAATCAGGCTCGTACACCACTCTGGAATTCGAGTCAGTCCCAATTTCACCTGCAGACAAAATTCGCCTGCAGAGAAAACAAGCCTGCAGTTGAAATCCGCCAATAGCTAGTATCCCCTTGCAACTAGGATTCTCCTGCGGCCAAACTCTGACTAATGCAAATCCATGTTGAACAATGACAAAAACAAAAAAAAGGGGGTGGGGCACGCACAAGAGAAATAATCACTAGAAACAAAAAAATAATTCCATTCATGAAAAGAAATTCTAATACAATGATGGAATCAAAAGCAAATTACAAAGCTCTCAACCACGACTCCACCTAACGAATCTCCCCAGTGTGGCGAAGCTTGAGCCTCCTCAGGATCTCTCGGCAAAGATCCTCCTCATGCGCGAAACCAAGTCTTGGATGGCGTGTTTGTCCACCTTGAGGGCTCGGTCTTTCTCCTTAACAGAACCAGCGACCAGTTGCCGCCGAGACTCGATTTCCTCCAACTCCCTTACCAGCTGTTCACGAGCCTCCTCCTGAGTAGCTAGTGAGGCCTGCGTGTTAGCAATGACTTGCTTGGTCTCACTATCTCCGAAGACAAGCGAGAGAGGCGGGAGTCGGCCTTTTGTTGCTCATGGTTCACTTGTTCGTTCTCAACCTTGACACGCTCCAACTCTTCCGACAACCTGGCCTCCAACGACATGGTCTCGTTCAGTCTGTGGTCGCGCTCCTCCAATGCTGCTTGAACCTCGCCGGACGCAAGATGAACGATCTCGGAGCTCATCGCGCGAAGGGTAAGCAGCTGTCGGATTGCTCGCTCTACCTCTTCCAAACGCTTGAAGTATGGGTTAGCCGTGGTAGCACTAAGCTTTTTGATCAAGAAAGCCATGTCATAATCAAGGTCCTCCTTGAACACCTCAAAGGGACAGCTCTCTTCCAATGCGAGCTTGACACAGTCAGCGAGAGTGTCTTGGAAATTAGCAAGGGCTCGAACCACCTTTCTTTTGCGCGAACGCTCCAAAGGAGAGAGGGCACCCTCACCCGCCGCGGACGTCATAGCCAAAACCGCGATTGAAGGGCTGGTAGTCATGACGGTGGAAGTAGTGGCAGTTGCCGTCAAGACTGAACCACCAGCTGACGTCATTGGAATATCGGCCGCGACGCCGACAACCACCAAGGACGAGGAAGCAGTTACTAGCCGAGTGGGTGTCTCCCCTTGGTTCAAAGACTCCTGTGCCGGTTCTCCACCCCCGACCAACGCCTCTGCAAAAGCAGGGATGTCCCCTTATCGGTCTGACGCCTCTTCATGAGCCGACTCTTCCTCATCGCTCGATATCGCCTCATGAATCGAGACGTCGTCTTCCGCCTCTGATTCATCCATCTCCCTAGTCGAATGGGCTACCCAAGAGGGGGAGGGTCCTCTTTACCAGCGGATTCATGGACAGGGCCGGCTGTGAATACAAGAAGAGGGTTAGTAATGGCCCCTTGAGAGGAGCCCAATTGACAGTTCAGTATGTGTGGGTCAACAACGCTAGTTCCTACTCTTACCTGAGCCACCAAGCTCCTCTTTGTTTTCGGTTCCCTCCTCTTCATCGGAAGGGATGGAGATCACTCTCTTAACCGTACCTACATAAAGTCAACACAAACGTCAGGGGGTACAAATTCGACCTTACACCCGAGGGTATGGCGTTGAAGATTACCTTCTGGTACGGTCGTAGGGGTTGTGGAAGCCCCTGCCTGTGGCCTCACACCAGATCGTGGAGGAGCATCCTCCGAAGTTACCGGAACCATCCCCGGTACGGCAGAGGGAGTAGGCAGAGCAGCCCCAGTCATAGGAGAAGTCACTCCAGGAATGATCACCTGAGTAACATCATCCCGACCTGCCGCCGCTTCGACAGCCTCGACCGTCTCTTCGTGACGGACCTTCTTGGCCGCCTCCATCCTGGAACTTTCGGCCGCAGTCTCCCGCTGTTGTTTAGAGAGAAGCGAGCCACTCGGGAATAGGAATGGCATCCCCATCCGTCCAGCTATCGTGTTCCGGGCCTGTTCCAGACGTTCATCTGCCCGGACTAACTCATCAGAGTCCCTTTGCCTACCAGTGGGATCCAGCGAAGGGCCAGGGGATGGAGCTTGAGCCTCAGGTGCCCTGGATTCATCTAAACCTGCGTCAAAGCCCTTGATGTCTTCAGTAGGATCTTCCAAGAACCACTCTCTAGCAGTTTGGTAGCCTTTCCGCCTCGAGGGAAGAGGAGTTCCCCTTGGGCGACGCCTGTGTTCCGTTAGACAAGAACTCTGGAATCGGAAGCCCTCAGGATTAGCGCTAGCACCCCGATACCACCGACAGTATAGGAGCGTGTGGTGTAGATCATGATCCTTTGCAGGTAGCTCAAAATGAGTGTGGGTGCCACCAGCGTGAGTCCAAAATCACCCCCAAGCACCATCCACTAACCCTCCTTCGAAATATAAGTGAGAGTTGATATTTCCCACGTATAGTTGGTCATACCCGAACTGGCGGGCGAATCTGCAAGGAATGTACAGCTCGAGGTAGCATACAAAGCTTGTTCGTAGGATATGATACCCCGGTCGAATATTCACCAACCATCGAAAAGCGCCACAAGAAAGAACGGTGTGACGGTCTACCATCGATACATCGTTAAGAGGCTCGTCATACCCTCCTCCACTGAAGTAGGGGAAGAAACGGTAGAAATTGTAATGGCCGAAGTGGGATAGCGTCTTCCTCACGTCAGGGATGCCTCTACATTTCCACGAGCACCTCTCCAGGCGCTAGACGAACGGAACAAACTTCTCCCCTTGGAGAGTAGCTGGGGCGCTGATCAAGCACTCGCAATGGTAGACAAACCACGCCATCAAGTAAGTGTAGGGCAGCCCCACTCTAGGGTTGGGAGTCCTAATGATTTCACCCTCCCTTTCGTCGACACTCGACACACGGCAAAATTAGGTCGTCAATGTGCGAAGCCCCCGATGGATACACGCCACCATTGCCGACACCAACGTGTAGGACTTCCCGTGGGCTAAGCGAACTACAGGATACACGACCTCCACCGGAAGCGCCTCGAAGGAATGAGTGGGGACCACGCACCTCTTCAGCCATAACATGAGGTACCCCGTGAGCAAGGCCTTTCCAGATATAGGGGACTTAGCCTGGTGGTGGAACGAGTGGAAGACCGTTCCGAATCGGAATCCACCCTCGTCATGCTCGAGAGTCATGGTAGCTCCCCCTTCCGCCGTCCTCCTTTCCACCTCGGCCAGGTCACACTCGCCCAGCGGCAGAGTAGGCCTTCCATTGATATCATTCTCCAGGAATAAGTAATCAGCCTAGTTCTTATGGCTGATCCCCGGAGCCCTCTTCTTCTTGCCTTTATGATCTACTTCCCCGAGGGTATTGAGGCATATATGGTAGTGACAGAGCAACTCCCATAGGGTCTCAACCACCAGGGGAGATCGGGTAGAAAGTTAGTCAATCTCATCTTGACCTGGGACGTACTCTTCATAGGGGAAGCTTCCCAAAGGAAACCCCGACACGTCATACATCTCGTGAAGGGTTATGCCGAGTTCTCCATTGGGGGTGAAGAACGTGTCGTTGTCCGCGCAATAAAGTTCCAAGATGCTGTGGAACTGAGGAGCATTGATTTTCAGACCGTGTCGAGTGGCCCGAATGGCTACGTATAGCTCTGAATCCATGAGATCAGCGTTCTCGGCCAAGACGTAGTCTGTAATCTTCGATCACCAAGTGCTACTACCAGGCGCAGAATAAATCCACCCTGGGGCTCTGAAGACCTTTGGAGGGAATTTCCCCCCAGCTCCAAAGAAACAATGACGGAAGGTCTCCACGACCGCGGTCGTCTCCCCGGTGAGCAACTCGTTGAATGGCAGGCCGGGACGTAAGGCGGCCACACGCTTGCAAGAGCTGTCCACCCCGTACCCAGCCATGGAGCCCGTGAAGACACTGCAAGTCACCCCATCTTGAGTTGGGGTCAAATCCCAGTTCATCATTCTTGGGACTGCAAGGGACCATAACTCCACGATTGAGAACCCTCTCGGCATGCTGGGAAGGTAGTAGTGGACCCCGTCCACCACGCGGAGCCACCTGCTCTCCCCGTGCAATAGAGCTGAAGGGTCAGTTGCGGCATCACCAAACAAAAACTGAGGTTTTGTGAGCTCTGTCCTAGCCTTATCCGTCAACACCGTGTTAGTAGTCAGCTCACGTAACGTCAAATGGTGCCCATCGGTGACTCTCTTGATCAGTCCATCCGATTTGTCGGCAGCAAACACGGGCACCGGATCAAGGAAAGGGAAGCGGGGAGGTGTCGGATAGCCTGTACCTCCAGAAAGACCAATGGCCACGCCCTTCGAAAGGGCTTCGTCGGAAAAGGTCGCTACAAAATAGAACCAAGGAGTTAGGACGGAATCCGCCCTAGGGGCAAATCTGCCTATTAAGCCAAAATAGGCGAAGTCGCCAGATGAATATAAATCTACCTGTCAACAAGCGAAATTCACTTGACAAAGGCAAGATCTGCCTACATGGATCGAATTCGTCTTTACCAAACAAAGGTCGAACTCGCCTGTCAAGAACGAATTCGCCTTCTCCCGATAAAGACCGACTTTGCCTGTAAAGGTAGAAGTCACCCTCTACAAATAAAAGCAAAATCCGCCTGAAAAAGGCCAATTTTACCCAAATCAGGGGAAACTGCCAAAAATGGCAGAGTCCACTAAGGAAGTCGAGCGATGCTCATCCTCCCGACCCAACATCGGCCATCAATGCAAAGTCATCAGACAAACCTTTCGACTTACCTAAGTGCGTCTTAGGCATGTTGGAGATCGCACCAGGGGTGACACGATCGGAATAGCGTCCGGGACCTCCTCCTTTTGGAACGCATTTCTTGGATTTCGGCGCCATATCTAGAGTCGGGGACGAAGGGGGAGTTTCTCTCTCTAAAAAATTTTCACGCGAGCAGAATTTCTTGGACACAGTAGCCCCCAAAAGAGGGGGATGAAGCCTATTTAAAGGCAGAAATGCTTGCGTGGCCTTGATCGCTCTCAAGAGGTGGAGGATTGGCGGTTAAGAAACGTGGCCATGATCGAAATCAACGGCCCAGATTGCTCTCAATAGTTCGTTACGAAAAAACCGTCGAAACAGGAAACAGGTCGGTCAAAACCCGGGACCCAAACCGAAATCGCCGACTAAACCTAACGGCTGAATTCAAAAACCACGGCCACGCTTCATCATCGAGCGAGGTGTACGAAGCTGCCGTCACATTGTTAGATCGCAATTGATGCGACCTGACTGACCTACGCCACCTTAGCTGGAAAGCGCAAAGCTTCATCGGCAAACACATGGCTCACATCCCGTCGGATCGAGTTCTGTCTGAAAGGAGGGCTTCGCCTGACTCTGTAGTTTCAAATTTCGTTTGCGAAACTGAATTTTGCCTGAACGATTTGTTCGCCATCGAAGACGAATTACGGATAATACGAGTCGCCCTGAGTTTCGAACCACCAAAATGGCCTCACTCAAACCTATGCCTCGGACGGCTAGGGGTTAGAGCAGAAATCTTAGCATTAAGCCTAAGAGAAACTACTCGACAACTCATCATACTGAGGGGAATAGTATGGCTAGTCCGATTCAAACAGTAATCGGTAAAGGTAAGTCAAACCCGTTGATAGCTGAGGGTTTGCTAAAAATCCTAAAGGGGGCTAAATCCGCCCTAACCCGCTGTAATAATCAATATTTTTTTATACAAGGTTTTATAGGAGGTCCACAATTATTTTATTTTGTAGCAAGTTTTATGAATAGGCCCACATCATGTTTAAAAAAAATGAGGATTCTCAAAAACCCATCTAGAAAGCCCACTTCACCCGTGTCTTCGTTTGAGAGATTCATGATGATTCTTTTTCTCTTTATAGAATTTTTTTAAAATCAAAATACCGTGATTTTAGCTCCCAAATCAAAAAAAAACGTGGGATTTTTTTTTGTTTCCTTGTTTGTTTTTACCTATTTTACCAAATTTAAAAAAACAAATTCCTTAATTTCAGGGATTTTCAAATTTTAACTTTCTTATATATA
>BQKN01000838.1:133142-145765 GCA_022839385.1 Asparagus kiusianus
ATAATAATAAAATCTGCTTGTGTGTTTGAAGATAGACATTGTTTGATATCTATGGTTTGTAAATTTCTTTTATCACTAATTATTTATAATTTATTTTTTCTTTATATGCCATTTACACTTACATGTGCATTATCCCTTCATTTTACATGCTTGTTGGGAGTTTTCTGACTCCCCTGGGGTTTGTATGCCCCAGATTCGGGAACTGTTCTTTCTTCGCAGGATCGAGAGTATTTCGAGGGGCAGGCTCAGCTGTAGTGATCACCGTTCCTTCTATCAGTTCTCCCGTTCAGTTGTTTTAGGTAGTTATTTTGGTTCAGGTTTTTCTTTAGGCACAGTTGGCTCTCCAGACTATGGTGTCTTTTTTCCTTTCTCTTTAGAGATTTGTGGACTTGTCATAGAACTATGGAAAATTTTGAGATTTCTTTATCTATACATTCCATTTTATTTTCTTGGTTCCATGCTCTTTGGTATAGTTTTGGCTTTATTCGTATATAGGATGATCTAGAGGCGTGAATGCGACCGTATGGTTGCATTGCCGACTGAATCACGCTCCAAACTATTACATTTTGGAATCGAGGCGTGACACCCGCTCAGGACTTCTTTATTCAAAGTATTCTAGACCATACACAAGTTGGTTAAGGTCTGAAAACTTTGAAGGGGGTCTTATAGACGGTAAAAATTACCTTTGCAGATTCACGTGAAATTCGCCTACGAGTCGAAGTTGCCCACACAAATTGAGGGTAGGGCTCACCCATGGACTTGACTCACTAGCGCGAGCCCAAACCGCGCGATTGTCAAAATCGTTCGCATTTGTTCGCCTGTATGATCGTCTCGCATGGACGAGTCACACAGATTCACCTGTATGATCGACTCGCACGCACGAGTCAAAATCATCCAGATTCACCCGCACGAGTCAAGATCATCCAGATGACTGAAATTTGCCTGCCTATTCGATTCACCCGCACGAGTCGAGAGTTGAATCTGCCTACAAACAGCGTACCCGACAGCCGCTACGCCGCGTATAGGGATGGGCCTTCCTACTCCCCATGACATGAAGGGAGGGAGCACAGTACTCCAAGCCCATCAAGTAGCCGCTCACACTACGAACGAACAGTCAAATTCATACAGTCGCCAAGTTCGCCTGCATACTCACGGTTGATGCTCACCTCGCCTGCACGAGTCAAGAGCTGAATCCGCTCGCGATCAACAAGCTCGCCGGGCTAGTGCCTGGTAGCCGTAGTAGCACGTACAAGGATGGGCTTTCCTACTCCTCACGACGTGAAGGGAAGGAGTACAGTGCTCCGAACCCATCAAGCAGCCACTCAGGGTACAAGCAAGAGGCATGATTACTCTCCCAATAGTACATGGTCATATCCCATGATTCAAGGAGTGGCCACGCCGTCTCTCCTCTATTTAAGAACTTCTTCCGGCCACAGAGAAGAGGTTCAGCGGGGTTCAGCAGTTCGCTCATAGTTAATTGACTAATTCAACCAGTTAACTGAACCACTAGCTCTAGACTCTCAAGGGAGTCGACGACAAGCTCTTTGCATAATCTTTGCACTGTAGCATCTTCTCCCAGTTTCGGGCCCTGATCGCTGTCGAACTCGGAGACTCGAACTCTACCGACTCGAGCTTCTACTGCGTACTGAAGCTCACCAGCAACCTTGATCGGATTGTCCAAGGGAAGCAGACTCGGTGCGAGAACCGAGCGAGGCGTCCTATAGCTACCGAAAGTCCCCACGTTAAACAAGGAGGGCATTCCTTACTTTTATGTTATAATTTTCGATTCATTAGTTTGTAATAAGCTGTTCTTATAAATACAAACGAAATCCTTATTTCGGGAGATCAAAATTTACACCTACAAGTATATATATGGGGTTCCTTGTTTGGATTTTTCGCCCGATGTACTAGTTCTGTTCATGAGAGTTATACATTTTGGAGCCGTTTCGTATGGGCTAGATCTTCTAGCATCAATATAGAGTAGACACGATGTTTTCCATGTTTTGATAATTTAGAAGTAATTGCACGACGAGGAGTAGCAGAGGGTGATTGATGCACCAGAATTTAAGTTTCAGATAGATTTAACTACCGTGGAGATCACGGGTTGTATTCTTACTAGAGAGGATGAGAGGCTTAGAAAGGAAGTAATACCTTAAGTTAAAATTCAAAATAGAGATAGAAAAGAGATGATGAGGCTTCTTGGGAGCGCGAGGAGGATATGTGTCGTGACTACCCGCAACTGTTCGAGTGGGTAAATTGATTTTGTTATAGTTTATTGATGTTTATGATTTTTGATTGTTCTATATGGTCATATTTATATTTAAGGCTAAAATGGGGGTATTAACACTTAGCTCCTAATCATTCGGAACACATGCTATATATATGGAGGGTTCCTTGTTTGGATTTTTCGTCCGACGTACTAGTTCCGTTTAGTTAGGGGTTAAGTGGGAGCATTCGCATTTTAGATCGTTAAGCATAAATATTACTAGTGATTCATATCCAGAGATTAATGGTACGAGATGTGTACGGGAGGGTTTCCTTGCCTGGATTATCCCCTCTTAGTGCTTTTCTCATGTTATTAATTCCAAAGATACATTTGTGGAATTTCGGGGACGAAATTCTTTTAAGGGGGAAGAATGTAAAACCCTGTAAATTTGGATATTTTATGATAAATAATGATAAATATGTTATATAGTGAAAAATAATATATTTTGATATTTGGATATGATAAGAATTGATATGAGATCAATTCAATGTATATTTATGAAAATATAAGTGCAAATGCACAAAATATGCACAAAGGCCAAAAGAGTGAAAATCTAGGAATAATAACCAGTTATGAGTTTTTAAGTTTTTCATACAGATACATTTAGAATTTGAAAATTGTAAAAGACCAAAGTTGTAGGTCTCTTCTTTATCTTTCCAACAAGTCTTATATCACCTCATTCTGAGGTTGGATGAGGAAGTTACAGTCAAAATACCGAAGAAGTATTTTCTAGACAGATCAGGTTTCCTGGTTCGGGTTGGTATCGGGTATTTTCAGGCCCACACCCGGTTTTCTACTATATATAATATGTATTCACGAAATTTTTAGTACTATTTCAGTATTTTAAAACCCTAACAGCCACCAAACCCCACAAACCCTTATTTGATTTCTTGGAGAAGATTGGAGGCTTTCAAGTGGATTTTTGTTGATTTTTAGCTTTTGGAGTGGAGATCTCTTTTGACGTTGCTTCTAAAAGGTTTTCCTACAACCCCATACGAGCATCATCTCTACTAATCCCCCTCCTAATTTTTAAAATATTTTTAAAGAGATTTAAACATGTTTTGTAGAGCCTAAACGAATAGATTATGCATAAAAGACAACTCTTTTGTATTATATGTATAAAGATTAGGTCTTTTCATGCTAAAAGGGTTGAGAACGTTTTTACAAATATGATTTAGATATGATGATGATTTTAAAACATGGTTAATCTAAAGAAAGAAGTTTGATTCGTTGTTTTGAGCTTTTATGCCTGTTTTGATGTTTTGAATATGAATCTAATGCATAAAATCATGGTTATATATGTTATTTTGTTTTCCAGATATTTCTATCTGCTGTAACATGTTTGTATGCAAGATTATGAGGGTTTAATCATGTTTGAATCACAAAAACAAGACGTGAACACGACATAAATCAAGAATTTAGAATCTGGAAATCAAGATCCACGCTCGACCGCCACGGTCGACCGCGTGCAGGACAGAGACCTGGGTAGTCTTTGGAGCCCGTCGCGGTCGACCGCCACGGTCGACCGCCAGTTTGTTTTGGCTGTGCATGTTCAGTTGAGTTGGATTTTGGGTTTTCGAGTGTTCCTATCGACTTTGTGATGATTAACTACAATGTTAAGACTTTATAAACACCTGAAAAGATGGTGAACTTCAGATGTGGACACACACACCGAGATTGGTGCGTGTATGCTAGGTTGTGTTAGATTGACACACTTTAGACACGAGTTAAATTGATAAACACTTATGAATAATGATGTTCTATTCGTATCCAGAAAAAGGGAGATGAAACCTTTTTGCCGCAGAACAATTGACAAAGAGTATTACAATGGTATCGTTATTACATGTATCCAGAATAGGAAAATAATAAAACCTATTTGTCGTAGAACGATTGAGTAAGAGTATTACAATAGTATCATTATTACATGTATCCGGAATAGGAAAATAATAAACCATATTGCCGCAGAGCGATTGAGTAAAGAGCCTTACAAAAGTATCGCTATAATACGAGATGATGTACACATAGATAATTGGTCAGTTATAAGCTTTACTTTCATGTGAATTTACCCGCAAGTAGGGTATTAACTTTGAGATTTTTGGCACACCCGTTATGGACGGCAGATATATTTGTTTTAGCTTAGTTGGTATCCTCTTATATTAGAGCAGATTACTCGGATGTACTTCGAGATGAGATGTGTCACGCCCCGCTTCCAAAAATACCCGGGATCAGAACGTGAACAAGCCCGCGACGTATTAGATTGAGAAGAAATATACACTATTATTTTTTTTTCTTTTTTTTCTTTTCTTCTCAATCAAATACGCTAAGCGTCTAGAAATAAATATAATGCGAAGTCACAGTCCCTGATCACAATCAGCAAGAATATAATAGACAAAATCAGAATAAAAATATCATATCACAAATGGGATAACATCCGAGACATAATAATACAGGTCAAACGTGCCCTTATACAAAACTGAACAAATGAATGCTGAAGAGATACAAAAATACATCGATCAATGGAAAAAGAAAGAACTACAAAAGTAAACTGGAACCATTAAAGAATAAGCTTCAACTCCTTCTTCTGCTCCGTCTACAAGACACTCCTACTGAGAATCCTCTGGCCCCTGTTAAACCTGTTCTTCTCCTAAGTCTGACGTACACCAGAAAAAAAAGGTGTATGTTAGGGTGCATGGCACACGGCAAGACCCCACAAAAGAAAATAGAACAAACGAAAACCAAGGTGGAAATCGATACAATAACAGAAATAACAAAAGGACGTACAACTGAAAATCCGACAAAATCAACATGCGAAAACACTACTAAAACATAAATCATCCAAAATCGATCAGGTAACGAGGTCATGCAGCTAGCGATCAGAAATCATCCAAGTCACAAGGGCATACACTAGATGGAATTAATACTTAAAAATATACAAGATGAGACGTAGTACGTCGAGCGAAATAATCCAAACAAGGAAACCCTCATGTATATACCATATGTCTCAAATTGTAGATAATTAAATATTAACCCCAATCTATGTATGAAAAGAACACAACTGACCTACATCTCACACAAGAAACCTAATCACCTTAAGTAACAAGGTCATGTAACTAGTCATCCTATAACAGGTCACCGGTTCATAACTCACACAGAGTCAACGCTCATATCATCGGATAACTGACTGTCGCAGATCACAAATATCCCAACTCCTCAGACCCACCCCAGTGACTACACGAATTCACCGGCGCGAGCCTGGAATATAATCACAATCACATATATCACAGCTCCTCAGACCCACCCCAGTGACTACACGAATTCACCGGCGCGAGCCTGGAATATAATCACAATCACATATATCACAGCTCCTCAGACCCGCCCCAGTGACTACACGAATTCACAGGCGCGAGCCTGGAAATAATCAACAGTCTTATCCGATCACATGAACCATGACTTCCCCATTCCAACTCTCTTGTATTTTCTAAGTCAACCATAAACCTCATTGAAACTCGGATTCACCACCTAAACTCAGTCAACACACTCACACATGTCGCTAAGTCTACTCATAACGTACGAAACCAATAAGTCATAACTATCAACGGTTCTCCATCGTAACAAGACATAATAAATCATGTGTAATAATATCATGCCATATCATGTAATTAAAACTGAGAATTTGAATCATTAAATTATTCTAAAATAATCTTCTAAAATAATAAATTTATTTACCTTAAAATAATTCTTTTTTTTCTAAAATAATTTCTTTTCTCATTATAATAATTCTAAAAATAATCTTTTAAATAATAAAATTCATAAATTCAAAAATAAGATAAATACTCATTAATTCACAATATTCGATTTTCCTAATTAATTTCTTTTTTTAATATTTATCATTCTAAAATAATTTCTTCCACAAGATGATTTCTAAAAATTATTATAATTATTCTAAAATGATTCTTTTTCCAAGATAATTCCTTTTAAATTATTATAATTTTCCTAAAATAAGTTCGTTCTCAAATAAATTCTTTTTAATTAATATATGTCCAACAAAAATGATTCTGCTACCGAAATAAATTTTTTTAATTTATCTTAATTATTCTAAAAATACTATTTATCACATAATTATGATTTATCTAATATTATTCATCAAATAATCCCACACAGATAACTATATCATAAACAAAAATATGCAGAATATTCATAACAGTATAAATTTGCAATAATTAACAAACTGAGCAACGAGATCTTGCATATACTTAATCAACAGTATATCAAAATTGTAAAGACAAGTTAATGAGCAAGAGGGATCTTGCCTCGGCGCGTCGAACAAGTCGACGTCAGCGGCGCGGGTCAGATCTGATGCGGAGGAGCACTGCGTCGGAGGGGACTCCGAAGAGGGCTGACGGCGGCGGTCAGGCAACGGGTCGGCAACTCGGCAATGGCGTGGTCGGCGTCAGGGGAGAGGCGGCGGCACGACGAGCTCGGGTCGGCGTCGCTGGAGGTTTGGTGGCTCGGCAGCGGGGCGCGGGGCTGCGGGGTAGGAGGCGAGCGGGGGACGAGGGGGAGGACCTGCGGTGAACTGAGTGCGGCAGATCTGGGGTGTGCGGGAGGTGCTGAGGTCTGGTGGATGTCGTCGGCAGTCTGAGGCCGGTGGCTCAGGCGGAGTTGGCGTTCGCTGGCAACAGTGAAGCGGCGGCAAGGCCAAGGCGGCGGGTTTGGCTTATGGGGGACTGACGGCGTGAGTGGACCTCGACAGGGTGGCTGAGAGCGGGGCGGTTAGCTGTAGGGGGCGGCGAAGGCTCAGGCGGCGGAGGCTATGGGTGTCGGGCTGGAGGAGGGGGCGCTGGGGATCTGGTGGTCTGTGGGGCGCGGCTTGAAGGAAGATGACGGGGAACGGCCAAGGGGAGGGGAGGTCGATGGCGGCGGAGCTGAGGTCGAGAGAGGGCGTCGGAGGGCGGCCGACGAAGGGCTGAGAGGGGGTGCGGACGTGGGTGGAGAGAGGGACGTGGGCGTTGCGGCGGTTTCGGTGTTTTGGGGAAGAAAACAAAGGAGAGAGAAAATGTAAATGCATATATATATATATATATATATATATATAGATATAAATATATATATATATATATAGAATTAGGGTTTACGGTTAATTAAGTCAAAACAAAATTAATTAAAAAGAAATAACTAATGATATTTAAAAATGAAAATAAATACAGGACAATTATCTACAAATAAAAGCGTACCTGTTATGCTAATACAACAGTTGATATGAAACTGAAGAAATAATACTATAAATTGTACAATTAAACAAGAATAATTAATAAAACATACAATTTTTTATTTTTAAAATCAAATAATTATGGGATAATTATCTACGCGATAAAACGTACAAGTTGTACTAATACAACCGATAATATGCAACAGTAGAATTAATACAACTAATTATACAAAATAATATGTAATAATAATACGACGTATTATACGGAAATATACGTAATATTAAAAATAATACAACGTATTATTTAAAATGACATGTAACAGTATCGATAATTCAACGGATAAATTCCAAAAATATTTACTGCCCTAAATAAATTTATAAATATTTAAATCATTTAAATAAATATAAAACTTAGACTTTAAATCATAGAAAATCGTAAAATTTCGAGAGAAATATAAATACTCTTTTAAAAATCATAATTAAATATTTTAAAATACCAGAAAATTATTTTAACTAGTATCAAAATTCATGGTCCTTACATTCTACCCCCCTTAAAATAAATTTCGCCCTCGAAATTAAAATAAAAGTGATGCACTTAAGTATTCCAGACTCTTCTATAAAAGAACGAGGCTGAAATACTTTGGAGGGGGTATCTGTAGGCGTATAAAACTGCTTATAGGTCCCTTAACACAGCTCGACGACGTCGAACCAACCATCGGGCGACGTATCCAAACACGATCGTTAGTCTACAATACCGAAGCTAAGTGACACGCGACGAAGCGGATTAACGAGGCTACGAAGCTAATGAACTGCATGTAAACAACGGAATGAATCCACTCGCATGCAGAATCAAGCTAACGGTTTGGTGAATCAACGAGTCATCCAACCATGAGCGGACTCGGACGAATCACGATCGAATCAAGATCAGTTTCAAACTCAAACACCAAAGCGGATTTACTGCCAAATCAGGACCCAGATTTACTGCCAAATCAAGTCAACGAATCAAGTCCGGATAGATCAACTATAGAACCGAATAACGGACAAAACAACGACAAAACCAACACCAAAAGAGACCCGGCCAAAACCGAGTCACCCGAAGGTGGCTCGGTGGCCGAGCCACCCAAGGGTAGCTCGGCCGCCGAGCCACCACAAAAGGGGTGGCTTAGCCGCCGAGCCACCATGACCATGGCCGAGCCACCTCAGCCCAGATCTGTGCCTAGGCACAGATCTGGGTGCCTATAAATAGGCCAAGGGGTTCATTTGTTCATGGGTGGGAAAATTTGAAGAGGCGAAGCTCTGCTGGATTCGAGGCTCAGAACTTAAAAAGATTCAAGCTTTGGGACTTCGAGGACTTGCTCATCCAGATCTGGTGCTCGGCGATCGTCAACGCCAAATAAGGCAGGAGTTCGAAAGGACCGGATCTCAGATCTACGCAGGCGTACTCCGGATCAAAGCTTGGCCTTTGATCCCGAGATTTGGGCGATTAGTTCCTTGGTGAATTAATCCCCCCGGCTATTATTTCCTTAGCGAAATAATACCCATCGTACTACGTAGATCCGACCGGATCTAGATCTAATGGTGGTCAACGGATAAACCCCGATGCTGGCAAACAACCCACGCAAGCGAGCGACCGCAAAACAGGAGCTCGTGATTTGTTCGACAAGAAAGGAGAAAGTTATAATCTTTTTTTATTTTTCTTTGATTTTCATTGTAACCGGATCTTATAAAAAGACCGGATCTTTATAACTCAAAAAGTTATTATTCAAGATGACAATGGAATCAACAATGAAGAAAGATGCGATTTTCACCGCGAACAGTGGCTCGGCCAAAACCGAGCCACCAGGAGGTGGCTCGGTGGCCGAGCTACCTGGGCCAAGCCCAGATTTGGGCTCAGATCTGAGCCCAGATCTGGTTCTAAGAGCCTATAAATAGAGATGGTGGCTCATTGTTTTAGGGGTTGGAATTTTTGAAGGCGAAGCTCTGCTGGATTAAGATCTAAACCTCGGAGTTTTGAAGCTTTGAAGACTTGAACTTTTAGATCTGGTTCTTGGCGATCATCCACACAAAACAAGGCAGGAGTTCAAGAGAAATCAGATCTGAGATCTACGCGGTTACCCTCCGGATCAAAACTTGGTTTTTGATCCAGAGAAGAGTATAGATTTCGCTTGGTCGATTTCGATTACTTGAGGCTATTATTTCCTTGGTGAAATAATCCCCTCGGCTGTTATTTCCTTTGTGAAATAACACCCATCTTACCGTGTAGATCCGACCGGATCAAGATCGCGTGGTGGTCCACGGATTAACCCCGGCGCAGGCGAAGAACCCACACAAGCAAGAGACCGCAAAACAGGATCTTGCGATTTGTTCAAAAAAAGGAAAGTTGTAATCTTTTTATTTTTCTTTGATTTTGTTGTAACCGGATCTTATAAAAAGACCGGATCTTTTGTAACCAATAAACAGTTGCTCAAGTGAACAATGACTTCAATGAAAACAACAATTTTTCCCGCGAACAATTGTGAGACTTTGTTATTTGACTCATTGTATTTGAAATTCAGTTCATATTCAGAGATATATCTATTTCATCCCAGTTGTGCTCATTATTGATATTTCATATGCTTCTTCTGTGTACATTCGGTGTCGTTCTATTTTATTTTGCCTGTCTGTACCTTCGTCTATTTATTGTTTCCACTAGAAAAATAGTGATTGTGATGGTGAAACATGTCGTAGCATGGTGTTTGGTGCTTGGCAGGTTTAACAATCCGGGTTTTACCTTGGACTGCAGCCTTGTGTGAACCCTAGGGCGTAAAACCCCAAAAAGAGAAGAGTGATTTCCCCTATAAGAACTCTAAGATAGTCTCAGGGTGTAATTAATAGGAAGTTTAGGATGGAAGTGTTAGACTATAAAGAGAAGAGTGATTTCCCCTATAAGAACTCTAAGATAGTCTCAGGGTGTAAAACCCCAAAAATTTTAATATTATGTGAAAAATAAAAATAAACATGTTATATAGTGAAAAATTACATATTTTGATGTTTGAGTATGATAGGAATTGAATTGAGATCAATTCAATGTATATTTGTGAATATATGAGTGCAAATGCACAAAACATGCACGAAGAGAAATCTGGAAAAACGACCAGTTAAGAGTATACATAATTTAAACAATGATGCATTTGGAATCTAGAAAAACTCAAAAGACCAAAGTTATAGGTATCTTCAACAGATTTCCAACAAATCTTAAATTATTGCATTCTGAGGTCGAATGAGAAAGTTACAACCAAAATACCAAAGGTGGTTTTCCCAGTCAGACTAGGTTTTCTAATTCGGGTCAAACGGGTTTGTTTCGGGTTTGCCTCTATAAATACCCATGATTCTCAAGAAAATTTCTCTTTTTTAAAATATATCTAAACCCTAACAGTCACCCTCTCCCCTAAAAATACCGACACGAGGGCGATATCATCGACGTGTGGCAAGGGAGAACGAGTTGTTTGCACTTGTGGATTGCTTGCCGTTTGTTTCAGAGGCTTACATATGATTTGTAAAGAACGTAAAATTTAATATTAGTTAAAATAGTTTTTATTATTTTTAAATATTTAATTATTATTTTTATAAGAGTATTTCTATTTTCTCGATTTTCTATAATTTTCTATGATTTAAAAATCTGATTATATATTTATATAAATGATTTTAATATCTGTAAATTTATTTTGAGTGGTAAAATTTTAGAAATTAATCTGTTATGTTATCGGTACTATTATGTATTATTTTAAATAATACGTTGTATTATTATTACCGTTACGTATTATTTCGTGTATTATGTTAAATTATTAATTATGTATTATTTGTGTAAATTATTGTATTATTTCAATTATTATGTATCAGCTGTCGTATTAGCACAACTGGTATGTTTTACTGTGTATATAATTATTTGATTCTAAAAATAAGTAATTATAATTTTTATAAATTAATCTTGTTTAATTGTATAATTTATAGTATTATTTCTTCAGTTTCGTATCAACTATTGTATTAGCACAACATGTACATTTTTAATTATAGATAATTATTTCGTAATTAGTTTAATTTTTTAAATATCATAATTATTTATTTTAATTAATTTTGTTTTAAACCCTAACCCTAACCCTAATATTATACTATATATATATATATATATATATATATATATATATTGTGTGAACCCTGGGGCGTCACATAATCGCCTTAAAATATTGGGTTTAAATGGGGGGAGAATAAATAATAATATAGTTTTTTAAGGTGTGAGATTTGTTTTAATCAACTTGATGAGTTTACTACTGGAATCCCACTTTGGATTGTCGAGTTTAGATTTTGTTGTCCACCTTAAATTAACCAATATTATTATTCAATCTCAATTAACTTAAAACTAATTTAAGTATGTTAGGAATTTTAATTTTTTTTGTGCGTGCCTGTGGTATGTGTATATGATTTTGCATATGTTTATGTACTCGTAATGAATAATACAATGTGTTTATTTTCATTCAATATATTCAGTGCCGTGTGTTTTAAAATACAATGAGCCTAGAAACGAGTTACAATACATGTTCCTCTTGAAAGATATCTTGACTGGGAATGTTCCGTCATGATTTTAAGAGTTGTTCTAGGTTTTACATTTGCTAAATCATTAATATCCTTCTGTATATTTATTCAGTCCTTGATGTTATCTTAGTTTTTGGATTTGTTTAATACTCATGTTGAAATTTCTTTCATTTAATTTTATTTGTGTGACGAATTACATTTTTTTACTATGCCATCCTCTATACATATCCATTGGTGGTACTTGCTACCTCGTAAGAGTGGAGAAGTTGGAAGTTTAAAGATCAAAATTTTTATAAGGGATATATGATGTAACACCCACCAAAATCACATCTCGCATTTATACAGATACTGGTACATTTGACCGAGTTGACCAAAAATCTCGACCCTCATTTGAACTAGACTAGTTCATTGGTTTTAGACTTGAGTTGGAATGACGAAAGTGTCAACCCAAAGAGTTTAGAGAGGTTAGAAAAGAGAATTAATTAAATTTTAGCTATGAGTTACATCGTCGTAATTAATAGGAAGTTTAGGTTGGAAGTGTTAGACTATAAAGAGAAGAGTGATTTCCCCTATAAGAAC
>BQKN01000838.1:155765-180402 GCA_022839385.1 Asparagus kiusianus
AAATTCCATAAATTCTAATTTAGCACATAACTGGTCATTTCATGTCCAACATTCTTAAAAATGCAATTAATAACATTATTAATCTAATTTTCACGGTGCGCTCACAATCTTCATTCCACGCAGATATTCAAAAATACGTATTAACCACAATAATAATTTAAACATATTAAATCATCATACTGACAACAATATTACCACAAAATAATTTATCTATATTTAATCATCATAATAACACGATATTAATCATTAATTAAAAGCAAGATGGATGCGAGATCTTGCCTTAGGTTTTTTTGTCGAACGTATCGACGTCGACGTGCGAGATCAAATCCGACGCGGGGCACGGTGTCGGGAAGAGCTCCGGCAAGGGCTGTGGCGATGGGGCAGCGACGAACTCGGCATCAGCGAGCTGGGGCTAGAGCTCGGAATGGCGACGTATGCAACAAACGGAGGAGGAGACGAGGGAGAGCGGAGCTCGGTTGGCACGGCGACGACGAGGGCTGAGCAGACAGGTAGGGAAGCTCGACGGCGACGGAAGCGTAGCAGGCAGTAGGGGTTCGGACCTGTCGAGTGGGCTGACGGCGAGGAGTTGCTGACGGGCGGCGGCTCAGAGGGAGCGGCGTGGGGTTGTAGGGGTTTGGCGAGGCTGCAGGCACGGCAAAGGCGGACAAGGCGGCGGGGGCTGAGCTAGGCGGCGGCGAGTTCAAGCGGGGCTGACGGCGAGTGTCTTGGCTGCGGTAGAGCTCAGGTCGGAGCTCGAGCTGCTGAAGCGGACTCAGGAGGCGGAGCTCTTGTGGGTGAACGGCGGCGCGATGGCTGAACGACGTCGGCGAGGGCAGAGGCGGAGGCTGTCGGGTAGGGCGACTGGCCGGTTGGAGGGTGGCCGCGGGTTGCTGGAGGAGCAGCGGCGGCTAGGGGTTCAAAGCTGGCTCGTGGAGGCGGAGCTCGCGGCGACGAACTCAGGCGGAGCAGCGACGTAGTGGACGGAGGTCAGGGCGGCGTTGCTGGCTGTCGTCGAGCGGGGTTGAGGAGGGCGTTGGGTTAGGCTGGCGGTGGCGTGGCGTTGAGCGGAGGAGTGGTGGTTGGCTGGAGTTGGTCGGTGGCGTGGATACGGCGAGGCGTCGGGCGGTGAGGCTGGTTGGTTGATGAAGGAGAAGAAGAACGAAGAGAGAGGGGGAGTTGGCTTCGTTGTTGGTTTCTTGGGGAATGGGAGAGCAGAAGAGAGTGAGAGAGAATAATAAAGAAGAGAGAGAGAGAGAGTGATGGTGAGTGATTGAGTGAGAGAGAGTGGGACGTCAGCTTTTAATGAGAGAGCATAATAGAGAGAGTGTCAGAGAGAGAGAGATTAAGTGTGAGATCGGAGAGAGAGTAAGAACGGCGAAAGATTTTAATGAGAGAGAGATAGAGTATGTGATAGGGTGGTTGGGAGGATGTGAGTTGAGAGTTGGGGGGAAACACGAGGTGGGGAGATTTACGTGAATTGGGGAGGGTTTTAGGGGAGAGAGAGATATAGAGTGAAATACCGGTGAGGGGAAAAACACAGGGAAAATTACCCCCTTAAATAATTTAAAAATATCATAAAATTTATTCAAAATAAATATTAAAATTTATGGTCAAAATAATAATAACAATAACAATAATGAGTAATTAACTATTTATTTAAAAATTTTACCAAAACAATTAAATTTATAATTAGCAAAACTATTAAAATAACATAATACCGTATTTTTAATTCGTAGAAATTCTAGAGAAATTGGAAAAAATACAAATACTCTTTTAGAAAAATAATATTTAATATTTAAATACCAAAAAATTATTTAAATCCCTATTAGAAATTTACGGTCATTACATCCTACCACCATTAAAACAAATTTCGTCCTCGGAATTAAAACAAGGACGAAATATAAAGACAGATTCATCTCAACTCATATAAAGTTCAAAATATATTGCATATCCATAAATAGAAAAAGTCATACAAGACGTTTCAGAATAAGATACAAGACAAGACAGCTAGGATTCAGGGAATAAATGAGGGTATCGCTGACGCATCTCAGACTCAGTTTCCCAAGTCGACTCTCCAAGAGAATCTGGGTGCCACATCACACGAACAAGCGAAACGGTCTTATTCCGGAGGGTCTTCTCCCTTTGGTCTAAAATTGCCACAAGCTGCTTTTCGTATGTCAAATCGGATCGCACCTCAATATCCAAGAAATCTACGACATGACTCGGATCTCCAACATATTTTCGCAACTGAGAAATGTGGAATACGTTATGTACTCCAACCAGAGCGGGTGGTAATGCAAGTCGGTACACCACTTCCCCAACTCTCTCTAATACATCGAAAGGTCCCACATATCACGGACTCAACTTCCCACGCCTTCCGAAGCGAATGGTGCCTCAGTTGGGGGAAATCTTCAGGAACACATGATCTCCTGGCTGAAACTCCAAATGCTGGCGCTTCGCATCCGTCCAATGCTTGAATCTGTCCTGCGCTATGCGAAGTCGCTCCCGAATGATCCTGACTGCATCAACTGAACTCTCAATCAACTCTGGCCCAAAAATCTCCCGTTCACCAACATCGTCCCAACTCAAAGGAGAGCGGCACTTCCTGCCATACAATGCTGCAAAAGGGGCCATTCCAATACTAGCCTGGAAGCTATTGTTGTATGCAAACTCCACCAAATGCAAGTGATCTTCCCACGACCCGTGGAAGTCAAGCATACAAGCTCTAAGCATATCCTCCAAAATCTGAGTGGTCCTCTCTAACTGCCCATCGGTCTGGGGATGATAAGCTGTGCTGATACTGAGACTGGTCCCAAGACTCGCCTACAAACTCTTCCAGAACTCTGAGGTAAATCAGGTATCGTGATCCGAAACGATGCACACTAGAACTCCGTGCAATCGCACGATGTCCTGCAATACTAGAGATTTACTAACACTCTTGGAAAGGAACTCATCGAACATATAGAGATAGATATTTTACCTCCATGTATCTCTGAGCAAGATGCTCTGTCGACTGCCCCACTCGGTAAGGAATGAAGTGATCCGATTTGGTTAATCGATCTACGATCACCCAAACAGCATCATTTTGTCTAGTGCTCCGAGGTAAGCCAGTAACGAAGTCCATAGTGACATGCTGCCACTTCCATTTCGGAATAGGCAACGGCTGCAAAAGACCTACGATGTGCCGATGCTCTGCCTTCACTTGCTGACATACCAGGCACTTAGCCACACTACGAGCCACATCTCTCTTCATACCACGCCACCAAAAGTTCAGCTTCAGATCCTTATACATCTTCGTACCTCCAGGGTGAATAGAATACGGTGAGTTGTGAGCTTCCCGTAATAACTCCTCTCGAACATCTCTTCCTGGTACGCAGATACGACTCCCAAATCGTAAGGATCCGTCCTCATGAACAACAAATTCCGGTCGAAGACCAGCCACTGCTAACTCTCTGCACTTCTGAAGAAATGGGTCACCTGCTTGAGCTGCCTTGATTCGTTCGACTAGTGTCGATTGAGTCTGAAGATTCATCAAAGAAGTGGTGACTCCTGGAAGAAGAACTTCTATACTCATATCTCTCACTTCCTGCTGAAGTTTCCACTGAGCCGTGAGGGTCATGATTGCCGGCAAACGACTCAAAGCATCTGGTACCACATTGACCTTGCCAGGGTGATACTGAAGATCGATGTCGTAGTCTGCCATCAACTCTAACCATCTGCGCTGCCTCATGTTGAGCTCCTTCTACGTAAATATGTACTTCAAGCTCTTGTGGTCAGTGAACACCTTCACTTGCTCCCCCAACAGACAATGCCTCCAAAGCTTAAGGGCAAAAATCACAGCTGCCAACTCCAAGTCGTGGGTAGGATAATTCTGCTCATGCTTCTTCAACTGACGAGAAGCATACGCCACCACATGACCATCCTGCTGAAGAACGCATCCCAATCCTCTACCTGATGCGTCGCAAAACACCTCAAAGTTCCCTCTCTTATCTGGTATTGTCAAGACCGGAGCCGAAATTAGTCGAGACTTTAACTCCTTAAATGCCTGCTCACAAGCGTCGGACCAGACAAACTTAATATCCTTCCTCGTAAGTCGTGTCATCGGCTCCGCAATCTTCGAAAAATCTCTGATGAAGCGACGATAGTAACCAGCTAATCCTAGGAAGCTCTTAATGTCTAACACCGACTTAGGGATAGGCCAATCCCTCATTGCAGATACCTTCTCCGGATCCACTGATATGCCGTCTCCTGACACAATGTGTCCCACAAACGCTATACGATCTAGCCAGAACTGGCACTTACTATACTTGGCAAATAGCCGATGCTTTCTTAAGGTCTTCAACACGTACCGCAAATGCTCTGCTTGTTCCGCCTCACTCTTAGAGTACACCAAGATATCATCAATAAAGACCTCCACAATCTTGTCCAGTACATCATAAAATACCAGATTCATCAGGTTCATGAATGTCGCCGGTGCATTAGTCACACCAAACGGCATCAGTAAGAATTCATAATGCCTATATCTCGTTCGAAATACAGTCTTGGGGACATCAGAATCCTTAACCTTCACCTGGTGATATCCGCTCCGCAAATCCAGCTTAGAAAATACTCTCGATCCTCCTAATTGATCGAAGATATCATCGATACAGGGAAGTGGATACTTATTCTTCACTGTTACCGCATTCAACTCCCGGTAGTCGATGCACATCCGCTTGGATCCATCCTTCTTCCCTACAAGCAGCACAGGTGCTCCCCAGGCCGATGCACTAGGTCGAATCAACCCTCTCTGCAAAAGATCATCCAACTGAGCCCGAAGCTCGGCCAACTCAGCTGGAGGCATACGATAAGGAGTCTTGGAGATCGGCGCCACTCCAGGCTTCAAATCTATGGAAAACTCAATCGCTCGATCCGGTGGCAATCCGTAAATGTCGTCGGGAAATACATCTTCAAATTCCCAAACTACAATTGGCTTCTCGAATTCCACTTGCATCGCAGCTAACGTCGCCTTCTTTGGTCTAGCTCTGAACTCCACAAGTCCGGCCGACGTGCTACCACTAGTGAACTCAAATCTCGGGTGATCCGGTATCTCGAATACTACGCTCCGATGACGACAATCAATGGTGGCAAAGAACGATCCCAACCAATCCATCCCAAATACTACATCAAAACTCGACAAATCTATCACCAGAAAATCTGCAAAGAGTTCTATCCCGCATATGACCACAGGGCATGCTTCATAACCACTAGATGCTACTAAGACACCACTGCCCGTGTTGATATTCCAGCCCGTAGTCAAAGGAGTTATAGGAAGAGAATGGTCACTCTCAAATCGACGAGACAAGAAACAATGGGAAGCTTCAGAGTCAAAGAGCGATAAAGCAGGAACAGAGGAAACAAGAACATTGCCTATTATAGGAGGATGAATGCAACTAACTTAGTATTCATAAACAATCCTATGATGATATCATTATGTAATAAAAAGTTCATATGCAATTAAGACTAAGATAAATAATTCTTACCAGTGATAACTTGATCGTTCGCCTCAGCTTCTACGACTGACATCATGAACATTTGTCGCTGAGGTTGCTGCCTGTGTGTTTCCTGATAAAGCTGCTGCTGTGGAGGGAGAGGCCCAGCTCGAGGATAGGATCTGTGCTGAGGCTGTGCTGCCGGGGCTGGCCGAGGTGGAGCTGGAAGAGCTGCTCAAACTGGAGGTGGGGGCAAACGGGCCTGCTGTTTCTGAGGACAGTCTTGACTGATATGATCGGGGGACCCACAACTGAAGCATAGATAAAGACGCCTGGAGCAATCTTGCTGAGTATGACCAGGGTAGCTACAATAGGAACACCTCACCAAAGACTGGTTCTGAGACTGCACTCCAGGACGCTGATAAGGGTGAGCCTGACAAAATAGCTGACGTTGAGAATGCTGCTGTCTCTGCGGGTTCTGCTGCTGCTGTCTCGGAGGGGGACGCTCGACATTCCGGGTCGGAGCTGCTGGTGTCCTGCTCTGAATCACGTATGAGTCTTCAGGCTCCTTATGCATGCTCTCAATCTCCCGTGCTGCATCCAGCACCGCATCATGGGTCACCAAAGCTCTACCTGCTAGAGCCATCCTAATGTACTTGTCCAGACCCTTTTGAAACTGATGCCTCCTAATCGTAGGGTCTGTAACCAAGTGGGGAGCATATCGGCTCAAAGAAGAAAACTCGGCCTCATACTCGTCGACTGATCGACCCCCTTGCTTGAGCTCGACAAATCTACGCATGAGCTCATCTCGGGCCGACTGAGGAAAATACTTCCTATTGAAGCGATCCGTGAACGTCTCCCACAGAATCGGCCTCTCTAGGTGTGTCTTCTCAGCAGCCCACCAGATTCTAGCTGTATCCGTGAGCTGAACATCCATGAGATCTACCTACTCTACAGGGGGAATACGAGTCACCGTAAGGATAGTCTCCGTGACCTTAAGGAACTCCTCTGCTGCTAAAGGTCCCTTAGCACCAGTAAAGGAAGGAGGCCGCATATATCGAAACTCTCTAACACCAGGCTCCGAGCGAGGTGGATGCTGGTGCTGAGGCTCCTGCTGCAAATGCCCAGCTAAGAACTGCTGGTTCGTCACCAGCCCCTGAATCATCGCTAAAAGCTGCTGCGGATCTGCTTCACGCATCTGACCACTGCCACTGGATGGGTTACCATTACTACGAGTACCCACCATGGTTCTGAAGGAAACGAGAATCAAAAGGAAAATTAAGGTTAAAATCAAACAATATATTTGGAAAATAGGAACTAAAACATAGTTATTAAGATAATAATATAAGAACTTAATTGTAGTCTTACGGATGGAAAATGATATGTATTTGAATCGTCCAATACATTCTTACTAGTGGGAACTCGGGATCGTGACCTTCATGGGCCACCACTAAAACCTGTCACGCCCCGCTTCCCAAAATACCCGGGAATCGGAACGTGAACAAGCCCGCGACGTATTAGATTGAGAAGAAATATACACTATCATTTTTTTTCTTTTCTCCTCAACCCAATACGCTAAGCGTCAAATATACAAATCTCAATCATAGGTCCCCGATCACAATAGTAAGAATATAGAGACAACCCAGAATAAGAATTAAACATATCATTAACAGATCATCCCAGACATAAAATATGGGTTCAACATACCCTTACTACAACAACAGTTCAACTAGAAAATAAGAAATACATAGTCCATAATAAAAGGAAATACTAACAATATAACCAAATCCGACACCAACTATAGAAAATACTATAAGAGTGTTCTATCAGTTACTACAGAAAGAAAATCACATCTAGGCTTCAGTTTGTTCTTCCACTCCATCGGAAGGACACTCCGGCTGGGTATACTCCGGCTCGGCTGCATCATCGAACTGAACCTGTTCGTCTCCTAAGTCTGACGCACACCAGAGAAAAACAGGTGTACGTCAGCGTGCATGACGCACGGTAAGATCTCACATGAACATATAAAATGGTCGTATGACCCATGCTATGACAGTAATAATACTAATATGTAAGACAATGATACATACAACTGGAAATCTAAGGGTAACATACAGCTATGTGAATACAATAACTGGGTCAAATACTAACCAACCTAAGGCTCAACGGTCCACATCTCACACAGAGTGAACGCTCCTGTCATCGGATAACTAGCTGTTCACAAATCCCCTACGCGCATCCAATACCGCTACACGAATCGGTCAGAGGACTACACGTAATCCGATTTCAGCTTGGTCCGAACTCAAGCAGAACTCGGGTGACTACACAAATTCACTGACTAAAGTGACTACACGAATTCACTTTAGCCCAACAAACCAACCCAAGTGACTACACGAATTCACTGGCGCAAGCCTAGAAGATACATCAACAGTCTTATCCGATCACATGAACACTGACTTCCCCATCCTAACTCTCTGGTATTCTCTAATCGAATAATCATGATACTTATTAAACTCGGGTTCACCACCTAAACTCAGTCAACACTCACACGTGTCACTAGGTCTGTTCATGACGCACAAGATCACTAAGTCATGAACTACTAAGGTTCTTAACACGTCAACAGATCATGAATACAGTATGGCATGTTAAATATGATTAAGCAGGTATATGAAACAGAAAAGAGAATTGTAATGAACATGAAATGCATAAACAAAATACAACATGAATATAATACATGAGTGGACTTTATTATTATCTTACCGCTGGATGTCCGAATTTCTCATACAAATTATCCATACTTACGTATTCTCTAATATAATAATACAGTAAAAAGAAATCTAGAAACTGATGTCGTTTTGTACATGAAATGTCACGCTCTACGACGAACAGCCATACTATCATAAATAATAATATTCTTTTTTTCCAAAAAATTATTCTTTAAAACTATTTCTCATTATAACTAATTTAAAATTAAAAAGATTTATATAATATAACATAAAAATTCCTTTCGGCATGAAAAATAATATTCTTCTATTATATAAATTTCCTTAACTAATTTCTTTTCGATAAAAATTCCATAAATTCTAATTTAGCACATAACTGGTCATTTCATGTCCAACATTCTTAAAAATGCAATTAACAACATTATTAATCTAATTTTCACGGTGCGCTCGCAATCTTCATTCCACGCAGATATTCAAAAATATGTATTAACCACAATAATAATTTAAACATATTAAATCATCATACTTACAACAATTTTACCACAAAATAAATTTATCTATATTTAATCATCATAATAACACGATATTAATCATTAATTAAAAGCAAGATGGATGCGAGATCTTGCCTCGGGTTTTTTTTTGTTGAACGTATCGACGTCGACGTGCGAGATCAGATCCGACGCGAGTCACGGCGTCGGGAAGAGCTCCGGCGAGGGCTGCGGTGATGGGACAGCGACGAACTCAGCAGCGGCGAGCTGGGGCTAGAGCTCGGAATGGCGACGTATGCAAAAAACGGAGGAGGAGACGAGGGAGAGCGGAGCTCAGTTGGCACGGCGACGACGATGAGGGCTGAGCAGACGGGTAGGGAAGCTCGACGGCGACGGAACCAAAACAGGAGTCAGCAGGGGTTCGGGCCTATCGAGTGGGCTGACGGTGAGGTGTTGCTGACGGGCGGCGGCTCAGAGGGAGCGGCGTGGGGTTGCAGGGGTTTGGCGAGGCTGCGGGCACTACGAAGGCGGACAGGGCGGCGGGGGCTGAGCTAGGTGGCGGCGAGTTCGAGCGAGGCTGATGGCGAGTGGCTTGGCTGCGGCAGAGCTCAGGTCGGAGCTCAAACTGCTGGAGCGCACTCAGGAGGCGGAGCTCTTATGGGTGAGCGGCGGCACGACGGCTGAACGACATCGGCGAGGGTAGAGGCGGAGGCTGTCGGGTAGGGCGACTGGCCGGTTGGAGGGTGGCCGCGGGTTGCTGGAGGAGCAGCGGTGGCTAGGGGTTCGAAGCTGGCTCGTGGAGGCGGAGTTCGCGGTGGCGAACTCAGGCGGAGCAGCGGCGTGGTGGGCGGAGGTCAGGGTGGCGTCGCTGGTTGTCATCGAGCGGGGTTGAGGAGGGCGTTAGGTTAGTCTGGTGGTGGCGTGGCGTTGAGCGAAGGAGTGGTGGTTGGCTGGAGTTGGTCGGCAGCATGGAGACGGCGAGGCGTCGGGCGGTGAGTCTGGTTGGTTGATGAAGGAGAAGAAGAACGAAGAGAGAGGGGGAGTTGGCTTCGTTGTGGGTTTCTTAGGGAATGGGAGAGCAGAAGAGAGTGAGAGAGAATAATAAAGAAGAGAGAGAAAGAGAGAGAGAGAGAGAGAGAGAGAGAGAGAGAGAGATAGTGATGGTGAGTGATTGAGTGAGAGAGAGTGGGACGTCAGCTTTTAATAAGAGAGCATAATAGAGAGAGATAGATTGAGTGTGAGATTGGAGAGAGAATAAGAACGGCGGAAGATTTTAATAAGAGAGATAGAGTATGTGATTAGGTGGTTGGGAGGATGTGGGTTGAGAGTTGGGGGGAAACACGAGGTGGGGAGATTTGCGTGAATTGGGGAGGGTTTTAGGGGGAGAGAGATATACAGAGTGAAATACCGGTGAGGGGAAAAACATAGGGAAAAATGCCCCCTTAAATAATTTAAAAATATCATAAAATTTATTCAAAATAAATATTAAAATTTATGGTCAAAATAATAATTAACAATAACAATAATGAGTAATTAACTATTTATTTAAAAATTTTACCAAAACAATTAAATTTATACTTAGCAAACTATTAAAATAACATAATACCATATTTTTAATTCGTAGAAATTCTAGAGAAATTGGAAAAAATACAAATACTCTTTTAGAAATTCTAAGACGGGAGATAGTGGAAGTAAAGACGTCCATCCGGGCTTGTAGCGAATGCTTCCGGTCCATCAAAAGGGCGAGGTGGGACTCCAGTCGGCTATATTCCATGCCTGCACCCCCTGTTCCTACGTCCCCCGACGTTGGGCGTAATACAAGAATGGCTCCACATCAGCCATCGGATCCACATGCAGCAAACGCTCCAGGCGTGTCAAGTGCGATTCCAGGTAAAGTAGCCTCACTGTGCAGCATGCAGCAAGTCGGGATTTGCCCAGCCGCCTAAGGTCAGCCACACGATCCAAGAGGGACTATTGGAAATCAGAATAAGTCCCTAAACCAAGACCGACGAGGGAGATCACCTGCTTCGCAGCATTCTCCAATTCTTTAACATGAACCGGTATGGAGAGAAGTTTTGAAGGAACAGGCTCTTGACCACTAGCAAGCAAGGTAATAGGCGGAACCTCAAAACAAGGTCTTGCTTCAGGCAGTGGAGCAGATCGTGAAGGGGACGCAGTCGCAGGCTCCCCGGATTCATAATCCAAAACAAGGATGGGCTCAGGCAGAGGCCCCTCGGTGGAAGGTGCACCCCCTCGACCTAAACAACATAACAAAGGGAATAAAATCATGAAACTGAGGGTAAGGAGGCAGAGCGTGAGCCTCAAAGGCCCCGAAGTCACCCAAACTGGCATACAGATCCTCGGTAGCTTCAGCAAGGACCTCTCAAAACCACTCTCCGACGGTTTGACGACCCCTTCATATCGACGGGCGGGAAGTTTCCCTTGAGTGGTGCCCATGTTCCGCCAAGCAAGAACTCTGGAACCGAAAGCCCTCAGGATTAGCACTGGCGCCCCGATATCACCGACAATATAGGAGCGTATGGTAAAGGTCACGATCATTTGCGCGCAGTTCGAAATGCGCATTGGTGTAGCCGGCGTGGGTCCAGAACCACCCCCGTGTGCCATCCACTAACCCTCCTTCATTATGTAAATGAGGGTTAATGTTTCCTACGTACAGCTGGTCATACTCGAACAGACGAGCAAACCTGTAAGGAATATAAGGCTCAAGGTAGCACACGGGGCCTGTTCTCAGGACGTGATACCCCGGCCGAATATTCACTAGCCATCGAAAGGCACCGCAGGAGAGGACGGTGTTATGGTCCACCATCGATACGTCCTGAAGGGATTCGCCATACCCTCCACCAGTGAAGTAAGGGAAGAATCGGTGAAAATTGTAGTGACCAAAGTGGGATAGCGTCTTCCTCATGTCGTGTATGTCTCTACACTTCAAAGAGCATTTCTCTAGACGTTTGACGAACGGGACGAACCCTCCCTCCTTGAGAGCGCTGGGGCGGTCATCAAGCACTCACAGTGGTAAACGAACTATACCATCAATAGGTGTACGGCAACCCCACTCTGGGATTTGGGGTCTTAGCGACTTCGCCTTCCCCCTCGTCGGCATACGACACATGACAAAATTGGGCTGTCAACATGCGAAGTCCCCGATGGATGCATGCCACCATCGCCGACACTAACGCATAAGGCCTCCTGAAGGCCAAACGGACTGCAGGATAGGCAACCTCCACTAGGAGCAATTCAAAAGAGTGGGTAGGAACCATGCATCTCTTCAACCACAGCATGAGGTACCCCGCGAACAGAGCCTTGCCGGATATAAGGGACCTAGCCTGATGATGGAACGATTGGAAGGTCGTCCCTAATTTGAACCCACCCTCGTCTCAATGGTCTCAGCGGCTCCCCCTTCGGCCATTCACCTCTTCACTTCAGCCTGGTCACACTTGCCTAGCGGCAGAGTAGGCCTTCCCTCGACATTATTTTTTGGGAATAGGTAGCCAGCCCAGTTCTTATGACTGATCCCCGAAGCCCTCTTCTTCTTGCCTTTATGGTCCACTGCCCCTAGAGTGTTGAGGCATATGTGCTAGTGGCCAAGCAGCTCGCATAGAGTCTCTACCATCGAAGGGAATTGGGCCGAAAGGTGGTCAATCTCATCTTGACCCGGTACGTACTCTTTGTAGGGGAAGCTTCCTAAGGGTAACCCCGACACGTCATACATCTCATGGAGAGTTATGCCAAGCTCACCATTAGGAGTGAAGAACGTACCACTGTCCGGACAATAAAGTTCTAGGATACAGTGGTACTGAGGTGTGTTGATCTTTAGACTGTGTTGAGTGGCCCGGATAGCCACGTACAGCTTTGAACCTGCAAGATCAGAATTCTCAACAAAGATGTACTCGGTAATCTTAGACCACCAAGTGCTACTACCAGGCACAGAGTGAATCCACCCTGTAGCCCTAAAGTCTTTTGGGAGAAACTATCCCCCAGCTCAGAAGAAACGATGATGGAAGGTTTCCACCACCGCAGTCATCTCCCTGACAGGAAATTCGTTGTACAACAGGCCGGGACGCAGAGCTGTGACGCGCTTGCAATAACCATCAAGCCCATACCCAGACGTGGAGCCTGTGAAGACCCCGCAAGTCACCCCGTCTTGAGTTAGGGTCAGATCCTAGGTCATTTTTCTCAGAACTACAAGCGACCACAACTCAATGATTGAGAACCCTCTCAGCATACTAGGAAGATAGTAGTGGACCCCATCCACAACACGGAGCCATCTGCTCTCCCCAAGCAATAGAACTAAGGCTTTTTCAGCTACGTCCTAGCCATGTTTGTCAACGCTGCGCCTATAGTCAACTCGCGCAACGTCAAGTGGTGCCCGTCGGTCACTCTCTTGACCAATTCATCCAGCTTGTCGACAGCAAACACGGGCACAAGATCAAGAAGAGGGAATCGGGGAGGCACCATATAGCCCGTGCCACCGGCAAGACCAATGGCTACGCCTTTTGGGAGGGCCTCGTCAGAAAAAGTGGCTGCAAGGTAAAGTCGAAGAGTTAGAACAGAATCCACTCTTGGAGTCAGAAACTTTCTCGAGTCCCCCAAACAGGCGAATCTCGCCCGGCGAAACCGATTTTGCCAGACAAGTGTTGAATTCACCCAACAAGGGGCAAATTCGCTTGACAAAAGCAGAACTCGCCTGTTAAAGAAGAATCTACCTTCACCCGATGAAATCCGATTTCGCCTGTCAAAGCAGAAGTCACCCTCACTCGATGAAAGCTGAATTTGCGTAAAAAAGGCTAGTTTCACCCAAATCGGGAAAATTGCCAAAAAATAGCAAAATCCACTAAAGAAGACGAGCAGTCCTCATATTCCCGACCCAGCATCGATCGTCAATGCGAAGTCGTTAAACAACCCACTAGACTTACCCAAGTATGTTCCGGGAGTGTTGGCAGTCATACCGATGGCGAGACCACCAGACAGCGACCGACACCCTTCCCCGGTGAAACTCATTTCTTAGCTTTCGGCGCCATATCGGAAAGTTAGAGATGAAGCTGGTGTTTTTTCTCTCTAAAAATTTCAAGCAAGCGGAAATTCATACACACAGTAGTCCTCAAAGGAAGGGCACGAAGCCTATTTAAGGGCGAGACACTTGCGGATGAGAGGTGTGGCCACGATTGAAATCGACGGCCCGGATTGCTCTCAACAATTTGGTTTTCGACGGTTACAGAGGAGTCGTCGAAACAGGGAACGGGTCAGGCGAGTCGAAACCCAGAACCAGAACAGGTCAGGCAGTCGGCGGCTATAAGTGATTTTGAGGTCGACGGGCTTAGGTATGAGCTGGAGGAGAGCAAGAGGAAGGTCAGGAGACTAGATGAGTTTCTCTGGGAGAGGGACCATGCTATGGTGCTGGTCGAGAAGGATGCGGCGGTGCATGCGAGACATCAACTTGATGAGGAACATGCAGCACTCACCAAGCTTCAAGGGGAGATCACCCACTTGCGGGAGTCTCTGTTAGCGGCCCAAAGCCGTAATGCCTATCTTGAGTCAGAGCCTCACCGCCAAGAGATTATCGAGGGGTATCGCTAGGGCCTTACTGAAAAGATTAAAGTGGAGATAGCTTGCAAGGCTGGGTACGACTATCTATCGGTGTAGCTTCCAGCCGAGATGAGGAACCCACCCGATCGCTTCCATTACCCTCCTATTGTAGTCAAGTTTCTTGATGAGTTGGTGGAGGTTGAAGCAATTAGAGGGGGACTTCATCTTGGTGAAGAAGAAGGGGACTCGGATGAAGGAGGAGACTGCTCAACTCCTCCACCAATTGTTCCCAGCATCTCCCTTCCTGTGACTCCTGGAGCGGGAATGGACCTCTCTTAGTCTCCTAGGACTTTCCTATTCTTGCTCTTGTTGTATACATTGTATCTTGTAAATATTCCTTATAGATAAATAAAGAAATATTTTTGAACCCAAAATTTCTTTCTCTGTGCTATGCAATATCAATTTTTGTCTTCAGAAAGACTTAGCTCCATCATAGACTTGTATACATGACTGCTGACTCAAGGGTGCTCATCATTTGTTAGAAGAATACGTCTTGAACTTGAGCAGTTATTTCTGATGTGTTTATTTTTGTATAAGTCTGGAACCAATCTGGTCGACTGCTTTTGCTAATTAGCATCTGAGCTTCTTAGGGCATGTTCCTGAGAGTTCTTTTTTGAAGTTGTCGGCAATTGGGAGTCGACTAGGTTTGGCCGACTGTTCACCGAATAGATATTGTTTAGTAAGTTTTCATAAGCCTTTATTGGGCAGGTGAAACATCACTGATTGAAATGACATGATGATGTTGTCAAATGTCAGAGAGTTATGGCGTCACTTCAATTTTCGAGCGAAGGGGCGAAGAATAAAGGGGGCAGCACTTTGAGTTTCATATGAAACGTTTGAGATTTCAAGATAAATCTTGCTCTATCATTTTGAAATGAGCCGACCATCCAGATTAATCCACGTGTTCCTCTTGAATACTAAAAATAGCTCATTGGGGGCGAACAAAAAGTTTTTTCATGAACTCTTGCTCTAAATCTTTGATGCTTGTCTCTCTTAACTTTCCCAAGTCTTTTGCAACCAAAATCTTCCAATGGCTTCTCAGACTTCCTCCACCGGCCACAATGAGGAGAGGATCTGTAAAACCCCCAAAATTTTTATAATGAATATATGTGAATTATTAATAATGAATAATTCTCTTATGATAAATAATCATATATATACATATATATATATGAGATGAATGTGATTATCTGTGTTTGATAACCCACCAAGTGATTCTATGCGAGAGAAATCGAGTCATACGTCCAACATGTCAATTATTCGAGCAGCAGGCATTCTTTGGGCTACGCGCTCGACCGCGGTGGTCGACCGCACAGCGGTCAGAGAGTTTTCTCAGGTTTGGGTCTTATCGGGTTTCGGGTCGGGTTGTGTGTTTTGTATATATACTAATGAACCGAGACAACCCTCTTTCCATCTGAAATCTGTAACCCTAGCCACCCTCTCTTCCCTAAAACCCTAATCTTCTTTGCTTGGTGATTTGGGAGGAGTTCTTGAGGATTTGCAACAGTTTTTGGTGGGATTCAGCGAAGGGAAACGTTCTCCTTCAGATTCAGAGATCCATTTCTCACCAGAGGCGAGTAACATCTCGCCCAACTTCACCCCTTTTTATTCTCATGCTTAAATTTGAGTTTTTACTTGGTTATATGGGCCAAAAATCATATTTTTGTAGATACAATAGATTCCTTATGACACATGATATAAAAAAGCAAATGTTTTCAGTTTTAAAGGTTCACCAATGAAATCTATTATAGAGATCTAGATCTGAATATGTTTTAAAAGGAGAAAATTTCTATTTTTATGGTTTTAACTATACATAGATCATGTTTAAATATATTTGGGGATCTTGGTAATGATTTCTAAATGTGTAAACTTTCATTTTTATCTGTTATATGACATTTTAAGAATGCTATGTTGCTATTAACTCAAAGAAAGAAAAGATTTATAGGTTTCGAGCTGACAGAAACCAGATCTTGGTTTCTGTCTGCCTCACGGTCGACCACATCGGTCGACCACTGGGCATGCAGAAGGGGCAGTGTGTGCCCGCCCTCTGCGCGGTCGACCGTGGCGGTCGACCGCGACGTCTTGGCGGTCGACCGCACCGGTCGACCGTGAACATATACGCTGAACAGTGAAGTTCATCTCCGTGTGCGGTCGACCGGTGTGGTCGACCGCCGTATAGTATTGTGCACTGTTGGTTTTTGCTGAGTGTTTCATGTGTTCGAGGGATTCCCTCGGCTATCTGATACTAGTGCTTACTGTTGCCATGAATCTAAGCATGATAGATGACCTGAGGGCACCAAATTTAGAATTTATACGTCGAGACGCGTGTGAAATTTGTATAAGTATATCTCTCATACATCTCATCGATAAATTGCTATTTTGGTCCATGTCTTGGGAAAACTATGTTAAATTTAGTCCTCGTGTTGGACTATAATCCATTTTAGTCCTCGTGTTGGACATTCACCCACTTAACCATGTGTTGACCATTTGTTAAGCTATGAGTATGACACTTATCTGAATCAGGACATGACACTTATGTAAATTTTTGACCTTTGACATTTATTTAGTTACGACAGGATACAGTATTCTATGTTTTGAGATGAGTTGTATTTCTTTTATTTTTGTTCCTATACTAGGACTCGGATTTAGTGTTTAGAGATTTACAATTTGAGATACAAGGTATATATATGAGGGTTTCCTTGTCTGGATTATTTCGCTCGACGTACCTATGCTCGTGTTGTAAATTTCTAAATACTAAAATCCCTTTTTAGTTAAGATTTATGAATTGAGACTTATTATGTATTAACTGTATTTTCTTATTCAACGAGCCCTATTCCCTTGGGGTTGGTTGTGATGTTGCTCGCTAGCGCTTTGACGCTCGTTGTCCCTCCCCCTTTCAGGTAACGAGCCAGGAGCCTGGAGAGTCGCTGGTTGAGGGCGACATACTTTAGTGCCAAGTTACTTATTTTTAGTTAAGTTTCATTTGGAGCTCCACTTTAGATTTTTGTTAGTCATTTGAGGACTATACCCTAGATGTTGCAAAGGCGGTGTGCCTTATTTTCCTTTGCTCAGACTTTCTGTATTTGAATATTGTGAGAACTCCAGTTTATGTATTCAGACATTGATTATGTGTTTCTATATTGTTGGATGATGAGATATTAATGTGGTCACTATCGTTTCCTTAGTTATTCCTTGTATTACCTTCTACTTGCTTTTGTACCTGCACCTGTTGTTGACTCTACTAGATAGATGTTAATTGTGATGGTGAAACATGTTATTGCACGGTGTGGTATAAGGCAGGTTTGACATTCTTGGTTTCACCTTGGACTGAAGCCTTATGTGAACCCAGGGGCGTCACAGTTGGTATCAGAGCTCTAGTTCCAGTATCCTTAGGATCATCCTGTGTCGAGTCGTGGAGCTTGGATAGAGTTTCTTAGAATTCATGTATAGAGTCCGTAAGGAATTTCTAGTATGAGTAAGGGCGATATATGCGTATATCTCAAAATTTAAGAATTTTTATTGACAACTATCTTGTGTAAATTCAAAGTATTTGTGCGAATACTATATGTTGTGAAAATTTCAATGTGATACGTCATTTATAAAGGTCCATTGTGACTCATAAACTCTCATTTTCTTATGATCAGAGATAGATGGCAGGACGCGGTAGACCTCGTACCCGGAGAACTAGCTAGGCAGAGTCACAGCAGACTCCATCAGAGCAGCAGCCAGCTCAATCCGAGACTCAGCAGGCTCCACGCGAGACGCAGCAGGCTCCTCAGTATTTGGTGGACATCATGGCTCCTCTTATTGCCCGGATGACAGCCATTGAGGAGTTGGTGACGACTCATATAATACCACGGACACCACCACCATCGGTAGGTCAGCAGCAGGGGATACCTGCCGCTCTTGTCAGAGAGAGATCCCTAGAGGTCACGCCTGCAGCCATTCCTCTAGCAGTCCCAGATAGAGCCACAGAGCAGGAGGCTTGGCTCCGTATGGTGGAGAGGTACCAAAAGAAGAGGGCACCAGAGTTCCAGGGGTCACCAGACCCCCTTGCAGCCCATAAGTGGAAGGAGGATGTGAGCAACATACTTGACATACTCAGTGTGGATTCAGTTCAGAAGCAGAGGTTGGCATCCTACAGTCTGAAGGGAGATGGCGGGAGATGGTACCGACTTTAGTTTACCCCAGAGCAGAGGATGACCCTCACCTGGGAGGACTTCATATACTTCTTTGATGGGTAGTACATTTCTTCTGCAGCACGGACTGGGAAGGAGCTCGAGTTGTCCCGATTGACTCAGGGGGACATGTCAGTGGACTTTGAGAGTCGGTTCGTGGAGTTGATACATTTCACAGGCATGTGGCAGACGGGAGAGCGTCAGGCTCAGATGTTCTTAGCAGGGCTTCGCCCTAATCTCCGACGGTACCTCGTGTCGAGGAGGTTTTATTCAGTTAGGGAGGTAGCTGAGGCTGCCACTTCTCAGGAGATTGAGACTACTATGTTCCAGAAGGATAAGGAAGGGAAGGCCAAGATAGGACAGAATGGGGATAAGAGCAAGAATAAGAGACCCTTTTCTGGACATCAGCAGCAGCATCAGGGCCCTTATAAAAGGGGATCCCAACAGGATCAGAGAGCGCATCAGCAGCGCAAGTTCCAGGGATCTTGTTTTAATTGTCACAAAGTCGGGCATAAGGCATCAGAGTGTCGTAGCGCACTAGTAGGAGCCCAACAGGGCAAGGGTCCGAACCAGCAGCAGCAGCAGCGCCAGCAGGGCAGAGGTCAGGGCCAGCAGAACAGGCTTGAGGGACCGCCAGCAGCTCAGAGGACTGAGGGGCAGATTTGAGCAGTTCAGGAGGTTCCTCAGGGGAAGATTGTCCCATATTCTCTATCTCTAGTAGCAGAGCAGTCTTCAGGCACAGGCAGGGTATATGCAGTAGTTCCCCGTGATCATGGAGCCAGCGGAGCCGTAGTGGAGGGTACGTTCTTTGTGAATTCCTTTCCCGCCCGTATTCTTTTTGATTCGGGAGATTCGCATTCTTTCATCTCGCATGCATTTATGGATAGACTCCAGCTCATGGCTCAGCCTTTAGGCACCCCTTTATCAGTTTCCACCCCTTTAGGTGAGGTATCGCTTCTGGAAAGCGTTTGTAGGAGGTGTACCGTTAGTTTGGATGAGTCAAAGTTCATAGTTGATTTGATAGTGTTGCATATGTCCGAGTTCGATGTCATCCTTGGTATGGATTGGTTGTCTTCCTACCATATTAGTATTGACTGCTTTGTGAAGACAGTCAAGTTGCGAGCGTCCGACGGGTCCGAGATGATTGTAGCCACCTCTCAGGGCAACCGATTTGCGGAGTCATTTCTGGCGTACATCGAGGAGATGATGCGACGGGATTAGGGTGCTGAGTTATTGGAGACTAGAGTTGTCTTGGAGTATCAGGATGTCTTTCAGGACATACCTGGATTACCTCCAGTGAGAGAGGTAGAGTTCTGTATTGAGTTGCAGCTAGGCACAGCCCCGATATCCCACGCACCCTATCGCATGGCACCAGTTGAGATGAGGGAGCTTCAGACCCAGTTGGATGAGTTGTTAGCTCAGGGTTTTATTCGCCGGAGTCATTCTCCGTGGGGCGCGTCGGTCCTCTTCGTGAAGAAGAAGGATGGTAGTATGAGATTATGCATAGATTATAGAGAGTTGAACAAGGTCACTATCCGGAATAGGTACCCACTACCTAGGATTGATGACTTATTTGACCAGTTACAGGGAGCACAGTATTTCTCGAAGATTGATCTTCGTTCTGGCTATCATCAGCTGTAGGTTCGGGAGATGGATATCCCCAAGACCGCTTTTCTTACTCGATATGGGTCCTTCGAGTTCTTGGTCATGCCATTTGGGTTGACCAATGCACCCACGGTATTCATGGATTTGATGAACCGGGTTTTCCATCCCTTCTTAGATCAGTTTGTGATCGTCTTTATCAATGATATACTCATTTACTCGAGATCAGAGGCAGAACACGAGGAGCATCTACGAGTAGCTTTGAGGACTCTGCAGGAGCATCAGTTGTATGCTAAGTTCAGCAAGTGTGAGTTTTGGCTTTCAGAAGTCAGATTTCTTAGCCATGTTATCAGTAGGGAGGGTATAGCAGTGGATCCAGCTAAGATCGTAGTAGTTCTTGATTGGGAGCCACCGAAGACGGTGATAGAGATTCACAGCTTTTTAGGCTTAGCGGGCTATTACAGGAAGTTCATTCAGGACTTTTCGAAGATTTCGATGCCGATTACACGCCTAACGAAGAAGGGTGTACAGTTCATATGGAGCATGGAGTGCTAGAAGGCCTTTGATATTTTGAAGGCTAGGCTGACTACAGCGCCGGTTCTGACTATTCCGAGCAGTGACAGGACATTCTTTGTGTATACAGATGCATCATTGGCAGGCTTAGGAGGCATATTGATGCAGACTCAGAGGGTAGTAGCCTATATCTTACGGTAGTTGAGGGTGCATGAGCAGAACTATCCCACTCATGACTTGGAGTTAGCAGCGGTGGTATTTGCACTGAAGTCATGGAGGCACTACTTATATGGAGTACAGTTTGAGTTATTCACAGACCACTAGAGTCTGAAGTACCTCTTCTCCCAGAAGGAACTCAATCAGAGACAGAGGAGATGGGTTAAGTTTATTAAGGACTACGAGTTCGCGATCCAGTATCATCCGGGGAAGGCGAACGTTGTAGCAGATGCATTAAGCAGGAAGCGTCGGCATCGGGTTTCGGCTTTGAGGTGTTTGCTGCATCGGGATCTTATCACTCTTAGCCAGTTTGACTTCAGACCTGAGGTTGGTAGTACCAGTGCATTCTTGGGAGCTATGTCAGTGCAGTCATCTTGGAGTAACAGGGTTGTCAGAGCTCAGTTGGAAGACTCTTGGATTCAAATCCGTAAGGAGGAGATTTCCAAAGAGCCTAAGGCGGACTGGACCATTGGAGCAGATGGAGGATTGCGGATGAAGGGTAGACTGGTTATGCCAACCAGTGCAGAGCTGAAGAGGGAGTTATTTGATGAGGCGCACCGTACTCGGTACACAGTACATCCAGGGACTACCAAGATGTACAAAGACCTGAAGAGACGTTTCTGGTGGAGTGGTATGCGGAGAGAGATTTCAGACTATGTGGCTAGATGTTTTACCTGTCAGCAGGTGAAGGCAGAGCATCAGAGACCGGCAGGGACGCTTCAGCCTTTGCCTATTCCGGAGTGGAAGTGGGTGGATATTTCTTCGTATTTTATAGTGGGGTTGCCGAAGTCGAAGAAGGGAAATGATTCCGTTTGGGTGATAGTGGACCGATTGACGAAGTCAGCACATTTTATCCCGGTGAGGACCACTTATACAGCAGAGGCTTATGCGAGGATCTTCATTTGGGAGATAGTTCGACTTCACGGAGTTCCGGACACGATTGTATCGAATCGAGGATCGGTTTTCACTTCATATTTTTGGAGGAGTTTCCAGGACTCATTTGGCAGCAGGCTATCTTATAGCAGTGTATTCCACCCCAGACGGATGGTCAGACGGAGAGGGTGAATCAGGTGTTGGAGGACATGTTGCGGGCATGTGTCATTGACTTCCAAGGCAGGTGGGAGGATCATATTCCATTGGTAGAATTCGCTTATAACAACAGTTATCAGGCGACGATCGGTATGGCTCCATATGAGGCATTGTACGGGAGGCCCTGTAGATCGCCGATATGTTGGGCAGAGCCAGAGGACAGCTTGATGCTTGGGCCAGAGCTAGTGAGGCAGATTACCGAGATGGTAGCATTGATCAGGGATCAGATTCTAGCCTCTCAGAGTCGGCAGAAGAGTTATGCAGATAAGAGGCGAAGACCCTTGGAGTTTCAGGTGGGAGACTCAGTCATGCTGAAGGTATCGCCTATGAAAGGCGTATAACGATTTGGGAGACGGGGGAAGCTTGCGCCGAGATATATTGGACCATTTCAGATTTTAGAGCGCATTGGAGCTGTGTCATACAGACTAGATCTTCCAGGATCGATGTCTAGTATACACAATGTATTTCATGTTTCTATGCTCAAGAAACACTTGCATAATGAGGAGCAGCAGCGAGTATTGGATGCACCAGAGATTGAGCTTCAGGAGGATTTGACTACTATTGAGATTCCGGTTTGTATACTTGCCAGGGAGGATAAGAGACTCAGGAATAAGGTGATTCCCTTAGGGGGGTTATTCATTGATGTAATTTGGGGGATAATGGGATAATTTTTGGAACATCACTTTTTGGTGTTATTCATTGGGGTAATTGGAATTGGAGTCAACTTTATGGTGTTATTGGTTTGTTGGGGTAATTGGGGGACAAATACTCCACTTTCCCCTAAATTATACCAACTATATAAAGATCCCCTCCACCCCTTCCTCATAATTTCCCCAAATTTACCCCATCATCCATATTGGAACAATGTTGTTCCATTTTGAAGGCAATTGAGATAATTTTAAAATATTATAAATATATGATATGATATATAAAATATAACATATATTAATATTTTAATAACATAATTTAATAACATATATTAATAATATTATATAATAGTAATTATAGTATAACGTATATATTATAATATTATATAATATTTTAATAACATATATTAATAATATTATGCAATATATTATAATATAATATTAATTAGTAATTATAGTATAACGTATTTATTATAATATCATATAATATTTTAATAACATATATTAAAAGTTTAATAACATATATTAATAATATTATATAATAACATATATTAATATTTTAATAACATATATATAATATTTTAATAACATATATTAATAGTATTATGTAATATATTATTATATAATATTAATTAGTAATTATAGTATAACGTATTTATTATAATAATATATAATATTTTAATAACTAATTAATTTATAAAATATTAATATAGTTATTATATATATGACATACTATTATAATATAATATAATTATTACTAATATTAATAAAATATTATGATATAATATAATATAATACTATAGTTTGAAATAATATAATATATTATACAATAACATGATACCTATTAATATATATTATTGTAATTATCATGTTATATATTTTATTTTATTTTAATATAATATTTTAAAAAATATTACATTAAATAAAGTAAAATATTATAATATTTTATAAAGTACATTATATCCTATGATACTATATTATAATATATTAAATTAAATAATATATTATTAAAATATTATATTAAATATATTATTCATATATTATATCAATTATTATATAATGTAGCATACTAATATAATGTTAATTAGTAATTATTGTATAACATATTATATTTTTGTATAAATAAAATAATGTATTATATTAAATATTATATTATTAAAATATTATACTAAATATATTGATATTATATTATATTAATTATTATATATAGTATAGCATGCTAATATAATATAATACAATACAATATAATAATTAATAATAGTAATTTGTAAGTATAGTACAATATATTATATTTTAATATAAAGTAAAATAATATTTATATTAAAATAATATACTAAATAATATACTAAACCAATTAGATAAGTTAATTTAGAAGTAATTAATTGATAAAATTATATTTTAATAAGGTGCCACATCATCAATTATCCCACATGAATTGTCAAGTCAAATGCTGAAATTATTCTATTATCCCACTTTATCCCACTTTACCCCACTCAAAATATCCCAAAGGGGTAAAATTGTTCCATTAGAACACTTTTCCCACTTGGCCCCAATTTGTCCCAACCAATAACCCGCCCTTAGTGAAAGTTCAGTGGAACCGAGGAGGCATTGAGGAGATTTCTTGGGAGCGCGAAGAGGACATGCGTCGCGACTACCCACACTTGGTTGAGCAGGTAAATTAATTCTTATTATGTTATATATCTTACTTTCTGCTTATATCTTTGGTTATGTTTGCATTTAACGCTAGAATGAAGATATTTTCGCTTAATTTTTAATCTTTTGGAACACATGGTATATGTATGGGGGGTTCCTTGTTTGGATTTTTCGCCCGATGTACTAGTTCCACTAGATTAGGATTTGAGCGAGAATATTACCATTTTAGATCGTTAAGTATAAATATCTCTATATATTATCTAGTAGTTCATTTCGAGATTCGTATAATTTCCGAATTTCGAGGACGAAATTCTTTTAAAGGGGGGAAGAATGTAAAACCCCCGAAATTTCTATAATGAATATATGTGAATTATTAATAATGAATAATTCTCTTATGATAAATAATCATATATATACATATATATATATGAGATGAATGTGATTATCTGTGTTTGA
>BQKN01000838.1:180502-212371 GCA_022839385.1 Asparagus kiusianus
TATATATATATATATATATATATATATATATCAGATGAATGTGATTATCTGTGTTTGAGAACCCACCAAGTGATTCTATGTGAGAGAAATCGAGTCATATGTCCAACATGTCAATTATTCGAGCAGCAGTCATTCTTTGGGCTGCGCAGTCGACCGCGACGGTCGACTGCATCGGTCGACCGCACAGCGATCAGAGAGTTTTCTCAGGTTTGGTTCTTATCGGGTTTCGGGTCGGGTTGTGGGTTTTGTATATATACTAATGAACTGAGACAACCCTCTTTCCATCTGAAATCAGTAACCCTAGCCCCCCTCTCTTCTCTAAAACCCTAATCTTCTTTGCTTGGTGATTTGGGAGGAGTTCTTGAGGATTTGCAACAGTTTTTGGTGGGATTCAGCGAAGGGAAACGTTCTCCTTCAGATTCAGAGATCCATTTCTCACCAGAGGCGAGTAACATCTCGCCCAACTTCACCCATTTTTATTCTCATGGTTAAATTTGAGTTTTTACTTTGTTTTATGGGCCAAAAATCGTATTTTTGTAGATACAATAGATTCCTTATGACACATGATATAAAAAAGAAAATGTTTTTAGTTTTAAAGGTTCACCAATGAACTCTATTATAGAGATCTAGATATGAATATGTTTTAAAAGGAGAAAATTTCTGTTTTTATGGTTTTAACTATACATAGATCATGTTTAAATATGTTTGGGGATCTTGGTAATGATTTCTAAATGTGTAAACTTTCATTTTTATGTGTTATATGACATTTTAAGAATGCTATGTTGCAGTTAACTCAAAGAAAGAAAAGATTTATAGGTTTCGAGCTGACAGAAACCAGATCTGGGTTTCTGTCTGCCTCGCTGCAACCGCTGGGCGCGCAAAAGGGGCAGTGTGCGCCCGCCCTCTGCGCGCTCGACCGCGACGGTCAATCGCGACGTCTTGGCGGCCGACCGCACCGGTCGACCGTGAGCATATACGCTGAACAGTGAAGTTCATCTCCGTGTCCGCACAGTATTGTGCACAATTGGTTTTTGCTGAGTGTTTCATGTGTTCGAGGGATTCCCTCGGCTATCTGATACTAGTGCTTACTGTTGCCATGAATCTAATCATGATAGATGACCTGAGGGCACCAAATTTAGAATTTATACGTCGAGACGCGTGTGAAATTTGTATAAGTATATCTCTCATACATCTCATCGATAAATTACTATTTTGGTCCATGTCTTGGGAAAACTATGTTAAATTCAGTCCTCCTATTGGACTATAATCCATTAAAGTCCTCGTGTTGGACTATAATCCATTTCAGTCCTCGTGTTGGACATTCACCCACTTAACCATGTGTTGACCATTTGTTAAGCTATGAGTATGACACTTATCTGAATCAAGATATGACACTTATGTAAATTTTTGACCTTTGACATTTATTTGGTTACGACAGGATACAGTATTCTATGTTCTAAGATGAGTTGTATTTCTTTTATTTTTGTTCCTATACTAGGACTCGGATTTAGTGTTTAGAGATTTACAATTTGAGATACAAGGTATATATATGAGGGTTTTCTTGTCTGGATTATTTCGCTCGACGTACCTATGCTCGTGTTGTAAATTTCTAAATACTAAAATCCCTTTTTAGTTAAGACTTATGATTTGAGACTTATTATGTATTAACTGTATCTTCTTATTCAATGAGCCCTATTCCCTTGGGGTTGGTTGTGATGTTGCTCGCTAGCGCTTTGACGCTCCTTGTCCCTCCCCATTTCAGGTAATGAGCCAGGAGCCCGGAGAGTCGCAGGTTGAGGGTGACATACTTTAGTGCCTAGTTGCTTATTTTTAGTTATGTTTCATTTGGAGCTCCACTTTAGATTTTTGTTAGTCATTTGAGGACTATACCCTAGATGTTGCAAAGGCGGTGTGCCTTATTTTCCTTTGCTCAGACTTTCTGTATTTGAATATTGTGAGAACTCCAGTTTATGTATTCAGACATTGATTGTGTGTTTATATATTGTTGGATGATGAGATATTAACGTGGTCACTATCGTTTCCTCAGTTATTCCTTGTATTACCTTCTACTTGCTTTTGTACCTACACCTGTTGTTGACTCTACTAGATAGATGTTAATTGTGATGGTGAAACATGTTATTGCACGGTGTGGTGCAAGGCAGGTTTGACATTCTTGGTTTCACCTTGGACTGCAGCCTTGTGTGAACCCAGGGGCGTCACATGATCGCTCTTCTTCAGCCAATCCACTCCAAGGTTTGTGTCGAAGAGCTCGAACAATACTACAAGGTCTATGATCTCCCCATGACCTTTACACTTGTAGTGCTAAGTGGGGAAGATCCGGTGTACTGTACGTCCAGAATAAGGCACCATTGTATCTCTCCCATCTTGAGTGTAGGCTCCGGCTACCACTCCATCCCTTCATTAGGGATGTATGCGTTGCTCTGTGGGTTTCCCCCTCTCAGTTCTTCCCAAATGTAATTGGGGTTCTTGTGAGCTTCGTCGTAATTTACCACCGCGTCGGTGTCCTACCGAGCATGCACTTGCTAGGGCATCTAGTCGGTGTCAAGTGAACAAGGAGGGACCCCCACTACTTCCTCCACTATAGTGGAGGTTGCAAGCTCATCTCGGATGCTCTTGAGTCAAACAGAGACTAGAAGGAGCAATTCGTGTGGGTCTTTGGCACCGATAGCATACTCTCCTGCCCCAATTAGCCTGAAGTGACCAAGGACATGCTGAAGCCGTGCGACCTTACCGCCAAGGAGAGGCGGCAAGTAGAGAAGATCCGCTCCTATGCCAGGTCTCGGGAGAGGGGCAATCTCTTCAAGACGGCGTCCCTCCGGGCGGTAGGCATCTCGATGTTCCTCCCTACTAAGGCTGACAAGGTAACGGCGAGTCTATTGACCCTCCCCCTTGAAGAAAGTGGTAAGAGGGATTCTTGGGGTGAGGAGTCGGGCTCATCCACGAGGCCCCCAAAGAGGTTAAGGGGAAACCTTGACCCTGAGGAGGTTGGCGGCTTGAGGTCGCACGTGGTCGAGATCATTGCCAAACTAGGGGGCAGAGGGTGAAGGTGAAGAAGGTGAAGGTTAAGGACCAAGGGCCCAGTAGGCTGACTGGGCCGGTCAAAGTCGACTCGGCCAAAGAGCAGCAGTCGGTCGTCCAAGCTTGTCGGTTGGATGAGGTCATTTTCATCAATGACTCTTCCCCTCTCAAGCTAGATGGAGTAGCCCCAGTAGTCAAGGATACTCAAGTTAGGGCCCCTATCGAGGAGGCGGCTGGCTCGAGCCCGATGCTTGAGCCATCCCGTAGGTCAGACAAGGAGCCTGTGGGGACTTCCGGGGGTGCTAAAGAGCAAGCGGCACCCCCTCCAGCATATGTAGTAGGTGAGGCTGGTGAGAAGGAAGAGGAGATCTGGCTATTTCGCTACTGGATTTTGGACCTCGACCCCTAAGTCTGGGAGAAGGGAAAGGCAATGTTGATGGGAGTGTCGTTAGGCCGCTATTCACATAGGAGGGAACTCCTAGAGGGTGGGTAGTTCATCGCGAAGGTGCCTATTGACATAGAGGCCTCGATCTTGGGGTCTTCTACTACCCCAATCTAAGCTATCCAACAGTTCGCCCTAACAATGGATGAGGGATTCTTGTAGGAGATGCCAAGTGTCGTTATGCATATGGCCCTCAAGGCCTACTTGGTTCGGGGGGCCTTGGTAGAACAGGAGTTGTTCAACCGGCTCGCCCACATGTACAACTGTCTAGCGGAGTGGTAGGTGGACCAGGCTAAGGAGAAGTTGGCTAAGGATGAAGCAGAGAAGAAGATAGTCGCCTTGGAGGCCTAGCTGAATGACATCGAGGATCACTCGCACTGGGAGGTGGATGCAAGGGAAAAGCTCTATAAGAGGATCCAGTCCCATAGCACCTAGCAAGCAGCTTCGATCGAAAAGCTCTAAGATGAGGTAGCTCAGTTAAAGTGTGAGGTCAGCCGCCTCCAGCAAGGAATCTCTAAGCAGGACGGCCGACTGGCTTCTCTAGATAGCGAACTCAAGTCCGAGAGGCTCCTCAAGGAGGCAGCTAAGGAGGACGCTCGATCGAGTCATCTCTCGACTAATCAACTGAGGCGGGACCTTGAGAAGGAGCGGTCGACTCATCAGGAATCTGTGATAATTGTCAATCGGCTTGCTCACTTGGACTCAGCTTGCTCGCTCACTTGGACTCAGAGCAGTATAGAGTGAAGGTGGTCAACGACTAACATCGGGGTACCTTGTGTAAAATTGAGGTGGCTCTGGCTTGTAAGGTTGGTGTTGACTACCTAGCCTCGCTGCTACCTCCTATCTCTCATCATGTGCCTGATCACCTTTACCCTTCCCGTGTCTCTTACTATCTCGACCTCCTAAAAGAGATTGAGGTGAACGGAGGGGGGTTAGAACTGGCATTGAACGATGGTGATGACGAGTCGGAAGATGCCCCTAGAGAGAGCCATGCTGCTTCTTCTTCTGCTACTCCTGTCCCTACCGCTTCTACAGAGGACATCCCAAGCCCTACTCCTATATCTGATCGAGAGATCTAAGGGTTTGTATCTTTTTTTTTGCAAATATTGACTTTCCTTTTGTAAATATTGACATGGATATTGTAATGAACTTTCAATAAAGTGTTAGATTTATAATAAAGATCAATTTTGCTTTATTTCTGGAGTCTGCCTTTAATTATTCCTTGCTGTTTGCTTTGTTTGCTTGTAGCTTTATTCTGATTTTGTTGAGAGAACAAGTGCGGATTTTTGTGAGTCGGCCGTGTTAGGATGAGCTGAGTGTTGAGGGGTTAAGACGACTAGCTCATTTTACACCTTGTGTTGATGAGAGGTCCGGGTCTTTTGGTTGGCGAAGACTACCAAGTTGAAGTGATTAGGTCTTTTTGCCAAAGACGATCGGACGATTAAACTCTATGCCTTGGGTTTACTCATGATGATACCAATGGCTTAGGGTATGTGTCTTGGACTTAATAAGGGTGCTAAGGTCTTTTCGACAAAGTGACAACCTTAAGGTTGGGTGCCCAAGACTTACGTAGACGCCTGGGTCTTTGGCAAAACGGCAACCCTAAGGTTGGGTACCCAGCACTTACCTAGATTCTTGAGTCTTTGGAAAAGAGATAACCCTGAGGTTGGGTCCCCAGGACTTACGTAGACGCCTGGGTCTTTAGCAAAGTGACAACCCTGAGGTTGGGTACCCAGGACTTACGTAGATGTCTACGTCTTTAGCAAAATGATAACCCTGAGGTTAGGTGCCCAGGATAAAACTGGAGCTTTGGCAAAAGGACAACCTTGAGGTTGGGTGCCCAGGATAAAACTGGGGTGTTGACAAAATGACAACCCTGAGGTTGGGCGCCTAGGACTTACGTAGACACCTGGGTCTTTTGGGCCTGCCATGATGGTCGAGTGGTGAATATAGGAGTCAACCATATAGTGAGTTTACCTTGGGTTTACCCTGAGAAGGCACTAAGAGCTTGGTAATTCCTACATATATTTGTCACTACGGGAGTGCAAAACAAGAGTCACGTTAGTTTTAATAATAATTTCATTTATACTGAATAAAATTTACAGAATTATTGAAAATATCACCTTAAGTGTTCAACATTCCAGGGATGTTGTAGGACTCTCCCGTCTGGGGACCTTAGCCGATAGGTGCTTGTTCGCAGTTCTTCTAAGATAGTGTGCGAGCTTTTCTAGTTAGAAGCTAACTTGCCTCTTTAGGTGTCTTTGTCGAAAGCACCTTTGCGGAGGACGAGGTCGCTAGCGTTGAATCTCCTTGGTCGAATCTTGTTGTTGTAGTAGCGGTCAATTCGTTGCTGATTTATGACCTAGGTCCAGAGCGCTTTGTCTCAGGTCTCGTCTAGGAGATCAAGCCAAATTCGAAGCCCTTCTAAGTTTAAGTACTCGTCGAAGTGTTGTAGTCGAATGGTTAGTTGGTAAATACCCCAAAATTGTTGTTAAGGCTATAGAGAAACATAGTTTTGTTGACTCTTCTTAGATAGACCCGAACTCTATTGAGTTTGATAATCTTCATCTTAAAATGGACGGGATCATTCATCCCTGTTGTCATCCTGAATCAAGTTAATTACCATAATGAGAAGTTTCCTCTGGCCCGAAGCTAAGGGGAGCGGACTCAGGAAGACTTTTATATATGCTCTCATAGATCTCCTTCAAGCTGAGCTCGAGTAACATAGCTCTGATGTGATTCTATAGGGTGAAACTGATCAACCCATCCTCAGAACCAGACATGCTTTCTCAAAAAAGAAAGTAGGCCCATAGTGGGTGCCAAACTGTTGATGTTAAGTAATCACACACTCAATTATATCCGTGGTTGGATGGGGTTAAGTTGATGAGAGGTCGCTTCTGTAAAACCCCGTGAATTTTGGAAAATAGTGTGAATTATATTGATTAATGAGCTCTAATTATGATGAATATCATTTATAGATGAATAATTATGCTAACAATTTATTTGAGATCAATTAAGAGTATATATGAGAGTATACAAAGGTTAAACATGTGCAAAGAAGAAATCTAGAAAAATGACTAGTTAAGAGTATATCTACATTATACACCGATACAATTCAAATCTAGAAAACCTAAATAGACAAACATTGTACGTATCTTCAATAGATTTCCAATGCATCTTAAATAACCTCATTCTGAGATCGTACGTGAAAGTTACAGCCAAAATACCAAAGACTATTTACCTAGCCTGACTAGGTTTCCTGTTTCGGGTTTGGGCTATTTTGATTCGAGTTTGCAGTTATATATGTATGTTTACACATGAAAATATATTTTTTCATTAGTATTCCAAACCCTAGCAGCCCCTCTTCTTCTCTCTTAACCCCTAATCATATTTTGTGAGATTTGGGAGTGTTCTTGAGGCGTTTGTCGAGAGAGAGGTGGGATTTTGCAACTTTGGTGAAGAGGGATCTTGTACGTATGTGTTCAAGAGTTCAACATGATGTTTGAGGCAAGATCATCTTTCTCCAAACCTTTCCCTATATATAATTAAAGATTTAATATGTTTAATTAAAGAATCTCATGTTTAAGCTTAACTCGATGTTTTAAAATCTTAGTTTATGATGTTAATCTTTAAACCAATATGAAAATCGGTAGTTTTAGTTGTTGTTTATATTAGTTTGATGATCATGATCATTAGGGTTGTATTTAATTTAATTTTTAACTTGTTAATCATGCTTAAATCATGTTTTAACCCTAGTTTAATAATTATTTGAGTTTTCTTGCTAATTAAAGAGGTCTAAACCCTAGGTTGATGATACCTAAGTGATGTGAGCATGTTTAAATGAATATATCTCTGTTTAATATTTAGAATTTATCATGTTTACTTAACCATATTTATAAATTAGGTTATTTGAGAAATTTTGATTAATTAGTATGTTAAACCTTAATTAGTTTAATTCAAATGTTTATATCATGACGAGTTAATTCCTGTTAAGTAATTATGAAAGATTTAATCTTGTTATATACCTCATGTTGATAAAAATAAGTTTTTAAAAAAAGTTATAAAATACAAAATATCAAAAACCTGAACTTGTGTTTTCCTCTCTGGCCGGTCGACAGACCAAGACTAGTCGGTCGATTGGTGAGGCCCTGAGCGTGCATATTATGTGCACGGTTGCTTTTGGTTGACTGACGCCCTAAGAGCGGTCGACCGACCTGTGTTCTTTTTTGTTTGAAGTGTTGTTTTTACACCTTTTATTTCCAAATGCGAGGTTCGAGCATACGATTATACACGTATAATCATGAGTATGCACGTATAGTGTCGTAGCACACACATAGGTATCACGAAGAGGATTAGTACAAGTATTTTTTTTGATTACATAGGAGATATGAATGAGTTTAACATTATATACATGTATAGATATCATTGATAAGCACCACTCAGTACTACTTGGGATAGTGCATCGATATACCATTAGTATAGGTATAGAGTCGAGTTTGAGGATGCTTGATCTAGTACTCCATCCCGCACGTAGATGCGATGAGGTTTGTGAGCCATATACCTAGGATGCCTAATTTAGTAGTCCGTCCCGCACGTTGATGCGATGAGACTAATGAGCCATGTACACTTTTAGGATGCTGATATGGTAGTCCGTCCTGCATGACAATGCGATGAATTATAAACTTTATAAGGATTTGTATTATGATAATTATTTGATAGCCTAAGTCTTGGTGGATGCCATTATGAACATGGTTCATCGGTGAGTTATGTATGACGGGAGATTATTTGTAGTTTTTTACATTATCTTCCAAAGGGTAGTGGAATATATTTTTAGTCTGATATTTGTGATGACTTTTCTTCCTTGTATTGCTTTCCTTTATTCCTAGTTTGGAATTGATAATTAGCTATTCACAATTTGAGGCATATGGTATATACATGAGAGTTTCCTTGTTTGGATTATTTCGCTCGATGTACTACGTCTCGTGTTGTAGGTTTCTAAATATTAATTCCTTTTAGATAAGAGTAAATGATCTAGGCAGACTATGCTTAATAGATAGAGCCTCCATCACATCTAGTAGCCCTTCCCTTAGGGGCAGATGGAAATGATCTTGTTGTAGCGCTATGACGCTTTTGTTGATGCTCTTTTTATTTTCTAATTCCTTTCAAGCAACAACTCAGAGTTTCGGAGAGCCGCAGGATGACAAACTTCTAGCATAGTCGTCGTCACATATTTTTAGTAGATGAGACTCCACCATAGTGATATTTTCTTTCGAACATTTGGAGTTTTGTATTTCATCTTGTAAAGGTTGTATGCCTTAGTTTATTTTTAGTTGACTCATATTAAGATACTTCACATTTATTTCAAACTCAGTTGTATTTAGTTTATTTAGTTAAGATATGATTATATTTATTAGATTTCTCTTTCTACATCATGTCTAATGCATTTATTTCCCTTATTTTTCATGTTTTGTACCTACACTTGTAGTTGACTCCACTAGAGAGATATTACTGTGAGGTGCAACATGTTATTACACAGTGTGGGTGCATGGCAGGTTTGACATCTTTGGGTTCACCTTGGACTACAGCCATATGTGAAAACAGGGGCGTCACAGTTGGTATCAGAGCTAGGTTCTAGAATTCTTAGGATCATCTTGTGTTGAGTCGTGGACCTAGAATTGAGTTTCTTAGGATTCATATATAGAGTCCACTAGGAATTCCTAGAATGAGTGAGGACGTTATATACGTATATTTTTTAAAAAATTTTGGAAATTTTATGACAACTATTTTACTTTGATTATAAAGTATTTGCGTGAAAGATATGTGATACATATTTCTTATTGTTATGAGTTATATTTATTCCTTTTGCCTAAGGTATCATTGTTGTGTCTTATAAACTCTATTTCTAATATATATAGATGGCTGGACGAGGACATGGACGGAGAGGATCCCATACACAGAGAGTTAGGTAGGATGAGCCAGAGTATGAGCAGCAGCAGGTTCCACCTCCTGTAGTACCACCACTAGTGACTCTAGCTATACCTATCGCAGAGGAGTCCACAGAAGGTACACCATAAGTTACACCACCATTAGTTGCCAAAAGAACCACAGAGCAGGAACCTTGGCTCCGTTTAGTTGAGCGGTACCAGAAGATGAGGGCACTGGAATTCCAGGGATCATCAGACTCACTAGTAGCCCACAAGTGGAAGGAAGACGTGGGGAATATTCTCGACCTACTTGACCTTTATTCAGTGCAGAAGTAGAGATTAATAGCTTTCAGCCTTAAGGGTGATGCCAGAGGATAGTAAAGGCTTTAATTCACCCCAGAACACCGGATGGTACTCACTTGGGAAGATTTTATTTACTTATCAACGGGTAGTACATCTCTTCTGCGGCAAGGCCAGGAAAGAGAAAGAGCTAGAGCTATCCAGATTGGAGTAAGAAGACATGACCGTAGCTGACTATGAGAACAGATATATGAGTTTACTTCACTTCAAGGGCATGTGGCAGACCGGAGAGCATCAGGTTCAGATGTTTCTTATGGGGCTTCGACCAAGCCTTCGTCGCTACCTCGTTTCCAGATGATTCCACTAAGTTCGAGAGCTAGTTGACGCTGCTATTTTGTAGGAAACATAAACTGTGATATTTTAGAAGACCAAGGAAGGTAGTAAGGCAGGACAACATGGTGACAAGGCTATAGGACCTGGAGGACCCCAACAGCGGGGTAAGGATTTTCATCACCAGCAGCACAGACCTTCTAAGAAGGGGTCACAGAATGATTCTAGAGTGCCACAGCAACACAGGACTCAAGGTACATATTACAACTGCAACAAGATCAGTCATAGGGTGAAGGATTGTCACAGCGCACTAACAGGAGGCCAACAGCAGGGTCGTAGACATAGCCAGAGGCACCGCCGATAGTTCCGAGGAATAAGGGGCCAGCAGGTGAGATACAAGCTATCCAGGAGATTCCTTAGGGACAGATAGTCCCATATGTTTCACCGCCTTCAGCATCGCAGTCTTCAGCCACCGAGAGGGTTTATATAGTCGTACAACGTGACCATAGTGAGAGTGTAGCCATAGTGGAAGGTACTTTCTTAGTGAATTCCTTCCCAGCTTGGATCTTATTCGATTCAGGAGCTTTGCATTCCTTTGTTTCTCATACCTTCATGGATAGGCTTCAACTTGTAGCACATCCCTTAGATGTATCATTATCAGTCTCTACTCCTTTAGACGAGGTGTCCTTATTAGAGAGTATCTGTAGTAGATGTGTCATCCGTATAGATGAGTCTGAGTTTATCATTGGTTTGATCATTTTGTGGATGTTAGATTTTGACGTCATTCTTGGTATAGATTAGCTATCATCCTATCATGTCAGTATTGACTATTTTACTAAAACAGTCAGCTTACGAGCGTTCGATGGGTTTGAGTTGATTGTAGTAACCTTACAGGACAACCCAATTTACAGAGTCATTTCTAGCATACATCAAAGAGGTGATGTTGCGGGATCAGAGTGCCGATTTATGTAAGACTAGAGTCATCTCAGAGTAATAGGATGTCTTCAGGACATACCGGGTTACCTCCTATGAGAGAGGTTGAGTTCTGCATCGAGTTATAGTCGGGCACAACACTAATATCCCGAACACCCTATTGTATAGCACCTACTGAGAGGAGATACAGACTTAGCTGGATGAGCTTTTGTCTTTGGGTTTCATTCACTAGAGTCATTCTCTGCGGGGAGGCCGGTTCTTTTCGTGAAGAAGAAGGACGGTAGTATGCGCTTATGTATTGATTTTCATGAGTTGAATAAGGTCACTATCCAGAACAGATATCCACTACCAAGGATTAATGAATTATTCGACTAGCTGCAGGGAGCGTAGTATTTCTCGAAGATTGATCTTCGTTCTGGCTATCAGTAGTTGCTAGTTCGGGGGATAGATATTCCCAAAACCATCTTTCTGACTCGATATGGGTCCTTCGAGTTCCTTGTCATGCCATTTTGGCTGACCAATGCACCCACAGTATTTATGGATTTGATGAACCGGGTTTTCTATCCATATTTGGACCAGTTCTTGATCGTATTCATTGACGACATCCTTATCTATTCGATATCGGAGGCAGAGCATGAGCAACATCTTCGATTGGCATTACGGACTTTGCGAGACCACCAGTTGTACGTTAAGTTTAGCAAGTGTGAGTTTTGGCTATCCGATGTCAGATTTTTAGGCCATGTTATCAACAAGGAGGGCATAGCTATAGATCCAGCTAAGGTAGACGTAGTACTTGATAAGGAGCCACTGAAGATCGTTACAGAGGTTCATAGCTTCTTGGGTCTGGCTATCTATAACAGGATGTTCATCCAGGACTTCTCGAAGATTGCTATGCCGTTGACACGCCTTATAAAGAAGGGTGTACAGTTTTTTTGGGACAGAAGTGCCAGAAGGCATTTGAGACTTCAAAGACTAAGTTGACTACAACGCTGGTGTTGATCATCCCGAGTAGTGATAAGACCTTTGTCGTCTACACTTTTGCATCGTTATCAGGTCTACTGTCTAGGCAGACCCAGAGAGTAGTAGCTTACATTTTGAGACAATTGAGGACTCATGAGCAGAACTATCCCACACATGACTTGGAGTTAGCAGCAGTGGTCTTCGCACTAAAGATGTGGAGGCCTTACCACAATGGGGTACAGTTTGCACTATTCACGGACCACCAAAGTCTGAAGTATCTCTTCTCCCAGAAGGAACTCAACAAGAGGCAGCAGCGATGGGTCGATTTCATTAAGGATTATAGGAACTGATCTAATACACACTAAAACACTAGAGGGGGTTGAATAGTATTCTTTTAATTTATTTTTTGCAAAGTAGATTATAAATTATAAGAAAGATAGCAACAATCACAAAAATTTACAATCACAAATACAAGCTTTTATAATGATTCCACCTCCCCGGTGTACATCCAGTCCCCAAGAAAATCTTGCTTAAGAGTTCCACTATGATTTTGAAAACTATTACAAAATAAAAAAGCAAACCTGACCAATTTTTAAGACCATGCAAATTGCACACAATCTCTTCACCAAGAGATCATAACTCTCACACCTAGGAGAACTTTTCTTGAATCAACAACACAATTCCTATAAGTCTGGATTGTTTAGTGATGTGTAGCAGTGGCTTTAGGAACTTTTTAATCTCTTAAAAATGCCTTAATACTTTGTATATGTAATGAAGATCAAAGGCTATTTCAGATTTTAGTTTTCTCAACACTTAGGCAAAAATCTGAATATTTAGAACTCTTGATAATGCATAAGTTAAAGCTTATAGATAGGAATGAATGGTGCAAATTTTTGAACTTCTAACTTATTTATAGACCTTGAAAAGATAAGTTTTTTAAGCCAATTAACGGATCAAAATTGGCTATAAACAGTCACAAATTCAAACTTGAAATGTCAGAAAAGCTGTCTCTGAAGTCGACTATAACTCCTAGTAGTTGACTACACCGAATTCAAACAGACTCTGTAAAGTCAGGATTTTTTCTTAGTAGTCGACTACACTAGTAATTAGTCGACTACTCTGTAAACATAGAAAGTCTAGAATTCAGATTCAACTTTTATTAGTCGACTATACTATCTAGTAGTCGACTGCACTATAATTTGACAGAAACTTGAAAATTAAATTTAACCTTAGTAGTCGACTACATATAGTCATTAGTCAACTACACTGTATTTTTATAGAAACTTGAAAATCTGTCTAAGTCATGAGTAGTCGATTACACTGTATATTAGTCGACTACACTGTTATTTGATAGAAACTTGAAATTAAGTCTAAGGCATGAGTAATCGACTACTATTGTCTATAGTCGACTACATTGTTAAATAACAGAAACTTAATATTTCAAAAAGTATACATGTAGTCGACTACTAAGGGGTAAAAATGATATGAATGAAGTATTTTGAGACTCTTTCTTTAATTATAAACTCTAATGGTTAACATTGGGGATTTCTATTGTTAACCAACATACTAAGCATGTGTTACTGTGTTCTAAACACTATGTGTGTATGTGTTGTGAGTGATCAAGGCTTGTACAATATTTCTAAGTAAAGAAAATATAAAATTTACATTGTATCTGTTTAAGCACTTCATCTTCTTTACTTCATATGCCTTAAGCTCATCTTGCACTTTTGTTCACATATCTTGAGCTTATTTGAGGTTTATATGAGCATTGATATGTTAGTGCATAATAATACACATAGTGAATAAATTATTATCATCAAAACTATATCATGAGGACATGATATTTAACATTCTCCCCTTTTTGATGATGACAAATAATTTATGCACATGTAAGTATGTAACAAAAGAAATAAATATTTATGAGAACTAGATACTTACTACCCCTGCATAAAAGCATATTAGAGTCTACAATTCAAGTCTATATCATAGAATAGCATAACATTCTAATACCATCTCCCCCTTTGTCATTAACAAAAAGAATTAAACATATAACCTAAACTTGCAATTATTTCCTCTTCATGAGCTAATACTTCAAAAAGATCATCCAAATTGTGAATGTAATCCATTACTTTACCCATCCAAATTGGAAGGAAAAGACTTTCTATAAAGACCAAAAGTTTGGTGATTTCCGTCATCACAATCTGTTTAGAATTTATATAGCTCATGAACACCAATATATAGGAAATTTTTCTAACACACTAAGCATGATAATACTAAGCATGATAACATAACACATTAAGCATTAGAATACTAAACAACATAATAGAAACATAAAAACTTAGTAGCAACTTACAACACATTACCAAATCTTAAACACACCAAACAACTAGCACATAGTTTTTGACACATAATTAAATAAACAAACTAACTAAGGACTTAATTGTTTTATTGATATAATTACATACAAATTGAAACTAGACCAAGTGATCTATGATGCATGCAAAGTGTTCTAACTTGAGGGTCCTGGTGGATGTTGATTTCCTTGGAAATATGCACTAAGCATCATATTCAATGTATCAAACTTGAAAACCAAGGTATTAATCTTCATATCCAAAGTTTCAAACTTCCTATTTAACTCTTCTTGATTCTTCAAAATGCATGAGTTCTGAGAATATAGTGCTCGTTGTCTAGTTTCCAACTCAAGAATACGAGCAAACTACGTGTTATATTGTGCATCAGAAAAGCACGAAGGTTCAGGTTGCATAGGTGGTGAAATGTGGCTTGAAGAGGGTCCAGATTCAAAAGAGGATTGTGGTATGTCTTGGGGATTTGGTTCTTGTGTAGGCTCATCTTGGTGAATTTCAAAGTTGGTTAATTTAATCCGAGTTAAGGTATTGGGATCAAAGAGGTCGATGGAATGAATCATAAAAATTTTAGTTTCGAGTTCGACATGAAAAGCCTCAAAAATTCTAGTTAGAAAGCCTTCAAATGGAAGAGATCCCTTAGGTAGAACTAAAACATTATTGTAATAAACCTCAGCCCAATTTACTTGAATATTCACCATAATAGCATATAGGGCCTTGGTTAAGTCAAGTGATATAAAATAAAAACTCCTCGTTTTCGGAAATAAATTGTAGGCAAGAATTCGGGCGATAAAACTAGGGATATGGCTAAGTTTATTAGAGTGGTTCAATAGTTTTCCATGTCCGGGAAGGAAAATATGATTTGTAAGCAAATTTTCATCGATCATTTTGATACTTAGAAGACTAACACCTTGGTAAGGAATTTTAAAATTTTTTTCTAGATTCTTAGGAGTTATATTGATTTCAATTCCTTTCGCAAAAGTATTAAGAATATCGGGTTGTCTATCAGTCTCAAATCTAGTAATATTTGTGTAAAATAATTAGACTAAAAGATGATAATATGGTTTTTTTATTTTCAAAGAAAAGTAGATCTTATAGTCTCACATTTTTAAAATAAGAACTAAAATTGTGGGGGATAAAGTAGTCAAATTTAATAAAATGACCTGGTAGTATTTTGAAGTTTGATATTCTTTGAATTGATCAAGCAAAGTAGGGTCTTTTAGATATATAGAATAGTCTTCCATAACATTGGAAGGACGAGACCTAGGCCTTTTAGATCTAGACATGATTTAAGTTTGAAATTTAAAAAAGATCAAGTGAAAGAACTTACCAAACTGTTGAAACCCTACTTGATTGTAGTAGTTGGCTAATTGAAGTTGTAGTCGACTACAAAGACTGGAAAACTCAAGAAACACAAGGAATTTGATAAAAAATTTGAGAGAAAATGAGAAAGAGAGGATGCCCTAACCTTGAGAACGGATGAACTGATGAGGGAAAGGGGTTTGTTGGCGGTTTTGGGAATGTGAGAGAGTGGGTAGTTTTATTTTAGGGTAGTTTTCTAAAGTAAAAGTTCAATGGCTTAGATTAAATAAAAAAAAATCAATGAATGGATATGATTTGATCTTAAAAGAAGTAGATTTAAGACTAGGATTGATCTAGTAAATAATGAATGGTTGAGATCCATTTGACTTAAGTTTAATGGGTATTAGGTTTTGGGTTTGGTGGGTAAATGATCCAATAAGCTAAAAAACTGTAAATGTGAAACTGTTAGTGTAAGTAGTCGACTATACTGTAATGTAGTCGACTACACTGCAGTTGACAGAGTTCTGTAAATTTGTGTTGAACTCTTATTAGTCGACTACTACTCCTATTAGTTGACTACTAAGAAAATGACAGAATGTTATATATGTAATGCTTGTGCATGTAGTCGACTACTAATCTAATTAGTCGACTATTAAGGATGTGTATGCATATATGTTGATTTTTAAAATTAATTTAAATCTTCAATTGAACATATACCTAATTCCATTCATAATTTAACATAAATTTTTTCTTTTAATGGTTTTATTAGTATATCTGCAATTTGTTTATCAGTAGATATAACTTTTAATGAAATATCACCTTTAAGCACATGATCACATAAGAAATAATGTCTATTGTTAATATGTTTTGTACATGAATGTTGAATAGGATTTTTAGATAAATTAATGACAATAGAATTATCACACATTATGGAGGATGTGGGACAAACTATACCTTAATCAGATAATATTTGTTTCATCCATAGAACTTGTGCATATGCAAAAGTTACAGCAATATATTCTACTTTAGTTGTTGATAATGATATTGAATTTTACTTTTTACTAAACCAAGATACAAGTAAATATCCTAAGAAAAGACCACCTGTACTTTTTCTATCAAATTTGTATCTGGCAAAATCAGCAACACTATATGATAATAAATAAAACAAACCAAAATTCGTAGTATTTTTAAGATATCTAAAATTTCTTAAGGGTTAGATTAAAATCTTGCACATAAACAAACACTAAACATAATATCGGATCTACTAGCTGTAATGTAAAGAAGTAATCCAATTATACCATGATAAAGCTTTTGATCAACATTCTTACCATTTTTATCTTGTCAAGTGATGTAGTTGTACTCATTGGTGTTGGTTTGCTAGTAGTGTTTTCCAACCAAAGTATTTGAGTAATTCTTTAGCATATTTTCTTTGGTTGATGAAAATTCATTCCTTTAATTGTTTGATTTGAAGTCCAAGGAAGAAGTTGAGTTCACCCATGTGACTCATTTCAAATTCATCTTGCATTGTCTTAGCAAACTCTTGACAAAGATTATTATTAGTAGATCCAAATATAATATCAACTATATATATTTAAATTAGTAATATATTATAGGTAATAAAAATTGCCTTTATCCCTACACAACAACTTGGAACAGGCAAAAGAGCTCAAGGGTCTATCTATGGTAAGGCAAGCCGACTACCCTAGGGTCCAGCCGACTCAATCCATATTCCATCCGACTCCCTTAGGGTCCATCCGACTCAGCCCTCTTGAAGCCGACTCGAATGTGGATGAGACCCCCTCGTCGACTCGAAGAGTGGTGTCAGTCTGCCCTTTGAAGACCGATGTGGCCAAAAACTCCTCGTCAACTCGAAGGTGGTCGAGCCCCCCTTGTCGACTCGAAGGGTGGTGTCAGACAACACCCTCAAAGTTGACACCTCCGCCGACCTCAGGATGACACCCAAAGTGGTTGAAACCCCCTATGATGACTCACCCTCACCTCGAAAACCTCGGGATGAGACCAAAGAGCCGAGACCTATCGTGTTGACTCGAAGGGCGACCTCAGCCTCCTTAAAGTTCAAGACCACAAGACTAAGGGGATGAGACTCCTTGTGTTTACTCGCCCTCACCTCGAAGACTTCAAGATGAGACCCCGAGCCGAGACCTCTCGTGTCGACTCGAAGGGTGACCGTAGTCGATTTGAGAATCAAGAGACCCTGAGACAAGACCCCTTTGTCGACTCGAGGTCCGAGACCCAGAGACCCCGAGTTGAACCCTCTTTGTTGACTCGAAGGGTGGCCTTAGTCAACTTGAGGTCCGAGACCCCGAGACCCCAAGCCGAGACCGTTTTGTCAACTCGAAGGGTGGCTTTAGTCGAGTTAAGGTCCGAGGCCCTAAGACCCCAAGCCGAGACGGTTTATTCGACTCAAAGGGCAGCCTTAGTCAACTCCTCTTCTCGGAGTCGACTCGCCAAGAGCCGCTTCACTTTGAAGACCAAATGGCCAAGACCCTTCGTGTCGACTCAAAGGACGGTGTCAGTCCGCCCCATGAGACGACATCTCGTGTCGACACAAAGGGTGGTCTCAGTCGACCTGAAGCAAAGCGAACCCATCCAGCTCGCCAGCACAAGTTAGGGCCCACTTGAGTCATCCAGCATGAGCCTAACCTCGCCTGGTTGTCGAGCCCACTCGCTTGAGCTAAAAGCACGCCTGTAGGCTTGAGCTCGCCTGAAGGCTAAGCTCGCTTGCATGGCTCGAGCTTGTGACGCCCCTGGGTTCACACACGGCTGCAGTCCGAGGTGAAACCATGGATGTCAAACCTGCCATGCACCACACCGTGCAGTAACACGTTTCACCATCACAATCACTATCTCTCTAGTGGAGTCAACAACAGGTGTAGGTACAAAGCAAGTGAAAAGTGAATCAACAATACTAGATGAAATGATAGAACACAATACACCTCATCAACGAAATAAACTGTAGTACATAGTCAAAGTCTGAAATGAAATAAACTGGAGTTCTTACAAGTCTCAAAATACAGTAGGTCTGAGTAAAGGAAATTAAGGCAACACAGCCTTTACAACTCTAGAATAAACTCTCAAATGTCTGACAACAACTACAGTGGAGCCCAAAGAAAAGTAATACATAGATAAAAAGTAAAGCTGAACACTAAAGTAGTCCGCTATCAACCTGCGGCTCTCCGTGCTCCTGGCTCGTGACCTGAAAAGGGGGAGGGACAACGAGCGTCAGAGCGCTAGCGAGCAACATCACAACCAACCCCAAGGGATAGGGCTCGTTGTATATGAAAAATACAGTTATCACAGTATATCTATATATATGTCAGCAATTGTCCTAATAGTAAGGGGTTATAGTACTTAGGAAGTCTCAACACGAGCATAGGTACGTCGAGCGAAATAATCCAAACAAGGAAACCCTCATGTATATACCTTGTATCTCAAATTGAGAATCCCTAAGTTCCAAACCCGGAGTCTAATACATGAACAATAAAGAAAAGACAACAATCCCATATCTACTAATAAACACAGCTATGACAAAACCTCACAGCCGAAATGAGTGTCATGCACAGCTCATGTCGCTATCATGTCCAACTACATCATAATGTTATGCTCAGAACCAAATGTGTATTATGCTCGAGGTTTAGCAAAGATTTCCCCACACGGGGTCTATAGTCGCTTATAGTCCAACACGAGGACTTTAGTCGCTTAGAGTCCAACACGAGGACTTTATATGAACCATGAAGTTACCACTAGTAAAGAAATGTCTATTCAACTCTTACACATGTCTTGCTGTACAAATCTTAACTTTGTATCAGGAAAAGATCATCTTACATATATAGCATATGAGTTCAATCTATAAGTTTGTATACAGCATGTGATTTCACAGAGATACGAGGAAAACAGGAAAATCTCAGATGAGTCGACTCATGCTCACTAATGAGTCGACTCAAGCCTCATGGGTCGACTCGTGACCAATAACGAGTCGACTGAACAGAAGGTAAATGGCAACAGGAAACAACTTCGTGAGTCGACTCATGATTTTTATGAGTCGACTCATAGCTCATGGGTCGACTCGTATATTGACGAGTCGACTCAACAGAAGAAAAAGGAAACATCATAACACTTCGTGAGTCGACTCATGATAGGTCATGAGTCGACTCAACCTGATGAGTCGACTCATGATGAGTCGTGAGTCGACTCACGGGCTGAAATCTGCATATAACGAACTGGAACTTGATCTAAACGTTCCCCATCTCGATTCTTCTGATATACAACATATCTAACCTTCAATTTTACCCTATTATACAGTAAGAAAAACATATCTATCATGGGAAACGATCTCTTATAGTTTAGATCTAACATTTAGCCCTAAACATGAAGGAAAAACATTAAACCAATATAAATACTCATGTTTTTATCCTTTAAACAAAATTCCAGATCTGGGTTTTCATTGAAAACTGGTTGGTGGGGATTTAAAATCTTAAACACATGATTTCTAGCATTCACCCTATCAAGAGCATTGATTTATACTTGAAAATAAGGCTTAGGCTCAATAAAACTCATTAAAAACATTTATAAATAAATAAAAACATAGGGAAGGGTTTGGGTGAGATGCTACTCGCCTCAAATGCGAAGAATAGCAATCCCCTTCGCTGAAATCCAAGAGAGATCACTGAAAACCCCTTAAAATGCCTCCAAAAACACCAAGAACACCTAGGGTTTTGAGGGGGAGAGGAGGTTAGGGCTTCTCTAGGGTTTACTGATGAAGAATGAGTGTTTTCGGGTGGGAGAAGTATATATAAGCCCATAAAAATCCGACCCGAAACCCAGCAAACCCGACCCGAAAGCCCCCAGAAAAACGTCGATGAGTCGACTCATGATATGTCATGAGTCGACTCATGACTCATGGGTCGACTCATAAATTATGAGTCGACTCAGCAGAAAGAAAAAGGGAACAGGACTCGATATCATGAGTCGACTTATGACAGGCACAAGTCGACTCAACCTGATCAGTCGACTCATGACATGCTATGAGTCGACTCATGAACAAAAATCTGCATACATCGATTTCTTTTGCACACGATTTGCAAACTTGCAACTCATCCTCATACCTGAGGCATATACACATGCTCATAAGCTCAAATATCATTTTCCATGCGTGACCATGCAACAAAGATATTTATAATATATATTAAATATCTTTGTTCACTCATATTCACACTTGCAAGTTGCCAAAATCAACGGGGTCTTACATTCTTCCCCCCTTAAAAGAATTTCGTCCTCGAAATTCAGGAATCATATCTAACTCGCAAAATGCTTGAAGAGCACAACAAGGGTCTAATCCAACCCGCACACATACTCATTCACACACATCAATCACTAAAATAAGCATATAATGACATTTACACTTAACGATCTACAATGGTAATATTCTTATTCGACCCCTAACCTAACGGAACTAGTACGTCGAGCAAAAAATCCAAACAAGGAACCCCCCATGCATATACCATGTGTTCCGCAAGATTAGGAATTAGATAAAAATACCATCATTCTAGTGTTAAGTATATGTGTCAAGGTATTCATATAAATATACTAGTAGGAATTCACGTCATAAATACTTTAGTTAATTTACCTGCTCAAATAAGTGTGGGTAGTCGCGTCGCATGTCCTCCTCGCGCTCCCAAGAAGCTTCCTCCACTCCACTTCTGTTCCACCGAACTTTCACCAATGGAATCACCTTGTTTCTGAGTCTCTTGTCTTCTCTAGCAAGAATAGATACCGGGATCTCTATAGTAGTCAAATCATCCTGAAGCTCAATCTCCGGTGCATCCAACACTCGCTGCTGTTCCTCGTCATGCAAGTGCTTCTTGAGCATAGAAATGTGGAATACATTGTGTATACTAGACATAGAAGCTGGAAGATCTAGTCTGTATGACACAGCTCCAATGCGCTCCAAAATCTGAAATGGTCCAATATACCTCGGTGCAAGCTTCCCTCGCCTCCTGAATCGCTGCACGCCTTTCATAGGCGACACCTTCAGCATAACCAAATCCCCAATCTGAAACTCGAGGGGTCTTCGTCTCTTATCTGCATAGCTCTTCTGCCGGCTCTGAGCGGCTAGAATCCGCTCCCTGATCAAAGCTACCTTCTCAGTAGTCTGCCTCACTAGCTCTGGCCCAAGCATCAAGCTATCCTCCGGCTCGGCCCAACATATCGTTGATCTACAAGGTCTCCCGTATAGTGCTTCATACGGCGCCATACCGGTCGTCGCTTGATAACTGTTGTTATAAGCGAACTCTACTAGTGGAATATGATCCTCCCAACTGCTTTGGAAGTCAATAACACATGCCCGCAACATGTCCTCCAACACCTGATTCACCCTCTCTGTCTGACCATCCGTCTGTGGGTGGAATACACTGCTATAAGATAGCTTGCTGCCAAATGAGTCCTGGAAACTCCTCCAAAAGTGTGAAGTGAAAACTGATCCTCGATCCGACACAATCGTGTCTGGTACTCCGTGAAGTCGAACTATCTCCCGAATGAAGATCCTCGCATAGGTCTCGGCTGTATAGGTGGTCCTCACTGGAATAAAATGTGCTGACTTCGTCAACCGGTCTACTATCACCCAAACTGAATCATTCCCCTTCTTCGACTTCGGCAACCTCACGATAAAATCCATGGAAATATCTGCCCACTTCCACTCCGGAATAGGTAAAGGCTGAAGGGTCCCTACGGGTCTCTGATGCTCTGCCTTCACCTGCTGACAGGTAAAACATCTGGCCACATAGTCTGCAATCTCTCTCCGCATACCACTTCACCAGAAACGTCTCTTCAGGTCCTTGTACATCTTGGTAGTCCCTGGATGTACTGTGTACCGAGTACGATGTGCCTCATCAAACAACTCCCTCTTCAGCTCTGAACTAGTTGGCATGACCAACCTACCCTTCATCCGTAGGCCTCCATCTGCTCCAACGGTCCAATCAGCCTTAGGCTCTTTGGAAATCTCCCCCTTACGGGTTTGAATCCAAGAGTCCTCCAACTGTGCTCTGACAACCCTGTCACTCCAAGATGGCTGCACTGACATAGCTCCCAAAAACGCACTGGTTCCTCCAATCTCGGGTCGAAAATCAAACTGGCTAAGAGTGATAAGATCTCTATGCAATGAACACCTCAAAGCCGCAACCCGATGTCGACGCTTTCTACTCAAAGCATCTGCTACGACATTCGCCTTCCCTGGATGATACTGAATCGCGAATTCATAGTCCTTGATAAACTCAATCCACCTCCTCTGCCTCTGATTGAGTTCCTTCTGAGAAAAGAGATACTTCAGACTCTGATGGTCTGTGAATAGCTCGAACTGCACTCCATACAAATAGTGCCTCCATGACTTCAGTGCAAACACCACTGCTGCTAACTCCAAGTCATGAGTGGGATAGTTCTGCTCATGCACCCTCAACTATCGTGAGATATAGGCTACCACCCTCTGAGTCTGCATCAATACGCCTCCCAAGCCTGCCAATGATGCATCCGTATACACCACGAATGTCCTGTCGCTGCTCGGAATAATCAGAACCGGCGCGGTAGTCAACTTAGCCTTCAAAATATCAAAGGCCTTCTGGCACTCCGTGCTCCATATAAACTGTACACCCTTCTTCGTAAGGTGTGTAATCGGCGTCGCAATCTTCGAGAAGTCCTGAATGAACTTCCTGTAATATCCAGCTAAACCCAGAAAGCTGCGAATCTCTGACACCGTCTTCGGTGGCTCCCAATCAAGAACTGCCGTGACCTTAGCTGGGTCTACTGCTATGCCCTCTCTACTGATAACATGACCAAGAAATCTGACTTCTGGAAGCCAAAACTCGCACTTGCTGAACTTAGCATATAGCTGATGCCCCTGAAGGGTCCTCAATGCTATCCGTAGATGCTCCTCGTGCTCCGCCTCTGATCTCGAGTAAATGAGGATATCGTTGATGAAGACGATCACAAACTGATCTAAGAAGGGACGGAAAACCCGGTTCATCAAATCCATGAATACCGCGGGTGCATTGGTCAACCCAAATGGCATGACCAAGAACTCGAAGGATCTATATCGAGTAAGAAAAGTGGTCTTGGGAATATCCATCTCCCGAACCCGCAGCTGATGATAGCCAGAACGAAGATCAATCTTCGAGAAACACTGCGCTCCCTGCAGCTGGTCAAACAAGTCATCAATCCTAGGTAATGGGTACCTATTCCGGATAGTGACCTTGTTCAACTCTCTATAATCTATGCATAATCTCATACTACCATCCTTCTTCTTCACGAAGAGGACCAAAGCGCCCCACGGAGAATGACTCCGGCGAATAAAGCCCTGAGCTAACAACTCGTCCAACTGGGTCTGTAGCTCTCTCATCTCAGCTGGTGCCATGCGATAGGGTGCGCAGGATATCGGGGCTGTGCCAGGCTGCAACTCGATGCAGAACTCAACCTCTCTCACAGGAGGTAACCCAGGTATGTCCTGAAAGACATCCTAAAAATCTGAGACAACTCTAGTCTCCAATAACTCGGCTCCCTGATCCCGTCGCAGCACCTCCTCGATGTACGCCAGAAACGACTCCGCAAATCGGTTGCCCTGAGAGGTAGCTACAATCATCTCGGACCCATCGAACGCTCGCAACTTGACTGTCTTCGCAAAGCAGTCAATACTAATATGGTAGGACGACAACCAATCCATACCGAGAATAACATCAAACTCGGACATATGCAACACTATCAGATCAACTATGAACTCCGACTCGTCTAGACTGACGGTACATCTCCTACACACGCTCTCCAGAAGCGATACCTCACCTAAAGGGGTGGAAACTGACAAAGGGGTGTCTAGTGGCTGAGCTACAAGCTGGAGTCTAGCCATAAATGCATGCGAGATGAAAGAATGCGAAGCTCCCGAATCGAAAAGAATACGGGCTGGAAAGGAATTCACAAGGAACGTACCCTCCACAACTGCTCCGCTGGCACCGTGATCACGGGGAACCACTGCATAAACTCTGCCTGTAGCCGAAGTCTGCTCAACTGCTAATGCTGGGGAGTATGGAACAATCTGCCCCTGGGGAGCCTCCTGAACTGCTCGAACCTGCCCCTCTGCCCTCTGCGTCGCTGGCGGTGCCTCAAGTCTGTTCGGCTGACCCTGTCCTCTGCCCTGCTGTCGCTGCTGCGGCTGGTTCGGGCCCTTGCCCTGCTGAGCTCCTGCTGGTGCACTACGACACTCTGAAGTCTTGTGCCCGAATTTGTGGCAGTTGAAACAAGAACCCTGGAACTTGCGCTGCTGGTGCGCTCGCTGATCCTGCTGGGGTCCCTTCTTATGAGGGCCCTGATGCTGCTACTGGTAACCAGAAAAGCCTCTCTTGTTCTTGCCCTTATCACTACTCTGCCCTGTCTTGGTCTTCCCCTCCTTGTCCTTTTGGAACATAGAGGTCTCGATCTCCTGGGAAGTGGCAGCCTCAGCTACCTCCCTAACTGAATAGAATCTCCTCGAAACGAGGTATCGTCGAAGATTTGGGCGAAGCCCAGCCAAAAACATCTGAGCCTGACGCTCTCCGGTCTGCCACATGCCCGTGAAATGCAATAGCTCCATGAACCTGCTCTCAAACTCTGCCACGGTCATGTCTCCCTGAGTCAACCGGGATAACTCGAGCTCCTTCCCAGTCCGTGCTGAGGAAGAGACATACTGTCCGTCAAAGAAGTAAATGAAGTCCTCCCATGTGAGGGTCATCCTCTGCTCTGGGGTAAACTGTAGCCGGTACCACCTCCCGGCATCTCCCTTCAGGCTATACGATGCCAATCTCTGCTTCTGCACCGGGTCCACACTGAGTATATCGAGGATGTTGCTCACATCCTCCTTCCACTTATGGGCAGCTAGAGGGTCTGGTGACCCCTGAAACTCCGGTGCCCTCATCTTCTGATACCTCTCCACCATACAAAGCCAAGTCTCCTGCTCTGTGGCTCTGTCAGGTACTGCTAGTGGAATAACTGCAGGTGCTACCTCTGGATCTCTCTCTCTGATCGGGACGGCTGGTATCCCCGGCTGCTGAGCTACTGGTGGTGGTGGTGTCCGTGGTGCTATGTGAGTCGTCACCATCTCCTCGATAGCTGTCATCCGAGCAATAAGAGGGGCCATAAGATCAACCAGATACTGAGGAGCCTGCTGCGGCTCGGGTGGGACCTGCTAGGGCTCGGACTGAGCTGGCTGCTGATCAGGTGGAGTCTGCTGTGACTCTGCCTGGCTAGCTCTCCTGGTACGGGGTCTACCTCGTCCCGCCATCTCTCTCCTAATGGTAAGAAAAAACAAAAGTCCATAAGTCAAACTAGACTTTTATAAATAGCGTATCATAATACAATTTTTTCACAACATATAGTATTCACACTAATACTTTGAATTTATGCAAAATAGTTGTCATAAAAAAAATATCCTCAATTTTAAGATATACGCATATATCGTCCTCACTCATACTAGGAAATCCTCTCGGACTCTATACATGAATCCTAGGAAACTCTATCCTAGCTCCACGACTCGATACAGGATGATCCTAAGGATACTGGAACTAGAGCTCTGATACCAACTGTGACGCCCCTAGGTTCACACACGGCTACAGTCCGAGGTGAAACCATGGATGTCAAACCTGCCATGTACCACACCGTGCAGTAACACGTTTCACCATCACAATTACTATCTCTCTAGTGGAGTCAACAACAGGTGTAGGTACAAAGCAAGTGAAAAGTGAATCAACAATACTGGATGAAATGATAGAACACAATACACCTCATCAACGAAATAAACTGTAGTACATAGTCAAAGTCTAAAATGAAATAAACTGGAGTTCTTACAAGTCTCAAAATACAGTAGGTCTGAGTAAAGGAAATTAAGGCAACACAGCCTTTACAACTCTAGAATAAACTCTCAAATGTCTGACAACAACTACAGTGGAGCCCAAAGAAAAGTAATACATAGATAAAAAGTAAAGCTGAACACTAAAGTAGTCCGCTATTAACCTGCGGCTCTCCGTGCTCCTGGCTCATGACCTGAAAAGGGGGAGGGACAACGAGCGTCAGAGCGCTAGCGAGCAAGATCACAACCAACCCCAAGGGATAGGGCTCGTTGTATATGAAAAATACAGTTATCACAGCATATCTATATATATGTCAGCAATTGTCCTAATAGTAAGGGGTTATAGTACTTAGGAAGTCTCAACACGAGCATAGGTACGTCGAGCGAAATAATCCAAACAAGGAAACCCTCATGTATATACCTTGTATCTCAAATTGAGAATCCCTAAGTTCCAAACCCGGAGTCTAATACATGAACAATAAAGAAAAGACAACAATCCCATATATACTAATAAACACAGCTATGACAAAACCTCACAGCCGAAATGAGTGTCATGCACAGCTCATGTCGCTATCATGTCCAACTACATCAAAATGTTATGCTCAGAACCAAATGTGTATTATGCTCGAGGTTTAGCAAAGATTTCCCCACACGGGGTCTATAGTCGCTTATAGTCCAACACGAGGACTTTAGTCGCTTATAGTCCAACACGAGGACTTTAGTCGCTTATAGTCCAACACGAGGACTTTAGTCGCTTAGAGTCCAACACGAGGACTTTATATGAACCATGAAGTTACCACTAGTAAAGAAATGTCTATTCAACTCTTACACATGTCTTGCTGTACAAATCTTAACTTTGTATCAGGAAAAGATCATCTTACATATATAGCATATGAGTTTAATCTATAAGTTTGTATACAACATGTGATTTCACAGAGATACGAGGAAAACAGGAAAATCTCAGATGAGTCGACTCATGCTCACTAATGAGTCGACTCAAGCCTCATGGGTCGACTCGTGACCAATAACGAGTCGACTGAACAGAAGGTAAATGGCAACAGGAAACAACTTCGTGAGTCGACTCATGATTTTTATGAGTCGACTCATAGCTCATGGGTCGACTCGTATATTGACGAGTCGACTCAACAGAAGAAAAAGGAAACATCATAACACTTCGTGAGTCGACTCATGATAGGTCATGAGTCGACTCAACCTGATGAGTCGACTCATGATGAGTCGTGAGTCGACTCACGGGCTGAAATCTGCATATAACGAACTGGAACTTGATCTAAACGTTCCCCATCTCGATTCTTCTGATATACAACATATCTAACCTTCAATTTTACCCTATTATACAGTAAGAAAAACATATCTATCATGGGAAACGATCTCTTATAGTTTAGATCTAACATTTAGCCCTAAACATGAAGGAAAAACATTAAACCAATATAAATACTCATGTTTTTATCCTTTAAACAAAATTCCAGATCTGGGTTTTCATTGAAAACTGGTTGGTGGGGATTTAAAATCTTAAACACATGATTTCTAGCATTCACCCTATCAAGAGCATTGATTTATACTTGAAAATAAGGCTTAGGCTCAATAAAACTCATTAAAAACATTTATAAATAAATAAAAACATAGGGAAGGGTTTGGGTGAGATGCTACTCGCCTCAAATGCGAAGAATAGCAATCCCCTTCGCTGAAATCCAAGAGAGATCACTGAAAACCCCTTAAAATGCCTCCAAAAACACCAAGAACACCTAGGGTTTTGAGGGGGAGAGGAGGTTAGGGCTTCTCTAGGGTTTACTGATGAAGAATGAGTGTTTTCGGGTGGGAGAAGTATATATAAGCCCATAAAAATCCGACCCGAAACCCAGCAAACCCGACCCGAAAGCCCCCAGAAAAACGTCGATGAGTCGACTCATGATATGTCATGAGTCGACTCATGACTCATGGGTCGACTCATAAATTATGAGTCGACTCAGCAGAAAGAAAAAGGGAACAGGACTCGATATCATGAGTCGACTTATGACAGGCACAAGTCGACTCAACCTGATCAGTCGACTCATGACATGCTATGAGTCGACTCATGAACAAAAATCTGCATACATCGATTTCTTTTGCACACGATTTGCAAACTTGCAACTCATCCTCATACCTGAGGCATATACACATGCTCATAAGCTCAAATATCATTTTCCATGCGTGACCATGCAACAAAGATATTTATAATATATATTAAATATCTTTGTTCACTCATATTCACACTTGCAAGTTGCCAAAATCAACGGGGTCTTACAGAGCTCACCTGGAGGCCAAGCTCGGTCGATAGCTAGAAACTCACTAGCGTGGGTCAAACCCGCCTGTTTGGCCGGCTCGCTAGCACGAGTCGAGTCAGACCCACCTGTTTGGTTGACTCGCAAGCACGAAGGCTCTAGTTCGCCTGAAGACCAAGCTCTCCTGACAGCATGCACCTCGCCTACATAGAGCAAGCTCACCTGATAGCTAGAAACCCACCAGTACTATCAACTACCCACTTAGAGTATGGGAACAGTCACACCAGTGGTCCTATCCCACGTTTCAAGGGGGAGAGCAAGGCGTTCCTCACCCAAGCATGGCCATATCCCACAAAACAAGGAATTGGACAGCCATTGATGGCTATAAGAAGGGGGCGGCTAACAAAACCGTCTAGGTGGTCACATCCCACAGCTAGGGTGGTTGTTAAGCCCCCTAGGTGGTCACATCCTATAGCTATGGCGGCTAGCTCCCTCACCCTTACTAGTGGTCAAATCCCACAAATCAAGGGATGACCCATACCATCCCTTGCATATTTAAAGCTACTTTCAGCCAACGTGAAAGGGGTTGATTGGCTACCTAGTTTTGGTTGGCTAATCATTCCACTTTCGACGGTTGAAGCTTGGCTCATTTTGTTAAACGCTCCCTTTTTTGAAGGAGACTCAGCTGAATTCTCAGACTTGAGACTCTCAAGCTCTTTGTAAACTCTTGCATAGCAGCTCTCTCCAAGCAGTCGGCTCTACAAGCAGAGGCTTCTGTCGGCTGGTAGAACATTTTTGGCTGCAAGCTTAGATTGTTGAGATAAACTCGATCTAGACTCTCAGATTTGAAGCTCATTGGCTCTTTAGCCCTGTCTAAGCTTTTGTCCTTGATATTTCTCAAGCTCGGGTATTTGAACTCAACCACACTGAAGCTTCTACTACATACTGAAGCTCAACTGCACAACTTCGATCGTATCATCCAATGTAAGTAAACTCGGCACGAGTACCGACAGAGGCATCCTATCACTACAAGAAGGGCCATTCCCTTCTCCTCTATTGTAAACATTGATCATTAGTTTGTAATAAGCCAATCTTATAAATACAAATGACCCCTAATTATGAAGTCAATTTTTACACCCAACAGAAGATGGTGACCACAGTGGGAGAAATCGTTTCTTTAACCGAAATGGTGGTAGCACAGTACGACAACATTGCGGAAGGGACAACAACCGAGTCCATCATGATTGAGTTTGACCAAGCTATGTACTAGGAGTACTTATCTTCCTCCTCCTCTAGTGGTAAACATTCTCATCGACACTACCGAGTCATGCAAGTGGCATGGCCCCAAGTAGACGAGGTAGCCATGCCCAAGAGCCTTACCCGAGCTACAGCAGGGGGTTCTATCTCCCCTAAACCAGCTAAGGCCGAGTCGATGGTCGACCAAGCAATCCAGTCGATGGCCCACCAGGCAGGCCAGTCAACAACCCACCAGGCAAGCTAGCTGATGGCCAACCAGGCAAACCAGTCGATGGCCGACCAAGCCAGCCAGCCGACAACCAACTAGGTAAGCTTGTCGACGACCCACCAAGCAAGCTAGTCGACGGTCAACCAAGCCAGCCAATCGACGACCCACCAAGCAGGGCAACCGATGGCTGACCAAGTAAGCCAGCAGACTACTTGATGGGTTCCCAAGTAGCCCGTGTAATTCCCCATGCAGGAGGAGACTTTGGTGCGTGTTGGTGCGGACCACGCCTTTCCCATCGACATGAGTTCCCCCCTCTCTAGAAGAGCCCAGCAACGTCGATGGCAAGCTCTCATTTTCTAAGAAGCTAAAGCCTTCACTTCCTAATTAGGCCTAAGGAGAGCTAGATAGGAACGTAAAGTTCCCAGTTTTGGCAGATTGCATCAGTCAGGCAAGCCCACCAACTCAGGCGGGTTCCCCTGCATTAGCAAAGTCCCTAAACTGGTGGACTTGGGGTCTAAATTCAGGCGGGTTCCCCTCCAACTCAGATGAGACCACCTATTCACACAGGTTTCCCTCCATTCAGGTGAGCCCACCTATTCAGGCGGGTTCCCCTCTAATCCAAGCGAGACCGACACTTCAGATGGGCTTCCTTCTAACGATATAGTCCTAAAGCTGGCGGGCTTGGCGAACCCCATATGTCAGGCCTGTTAGACCCTAGAGGGGGGAGGGGGTGATTAGGGTCTTATACTAATCTAATCCGATTAAATACCAATTAAAACTAATAACAAAATATCCTAGCAAGAATAAAATGCAATAAGATACATTAGCTAGGATAAGGCAATATGAACAAATGAATATATCCTATCAATGAGATATTACAAGTATATGAACAAGGATATATAAACTAACACAAGGGTAAAATAAACAATCTACACAAGTGATAGGGTAATATGATGAGCAATACACAAAGGCGATATAAGATATGAAAACAAGAATAAGAACACCAATGCAATCACAAACAAAACGATATGATCACGGAGTTCGGTCCCCACGACCTACGTCTCCGCTCCTCACCTCGAGGAGATCTCCACTATCACAACCGGGTTTTCTACGTTTACCCGAACAACGTTTACACCTCACAATATAATCACTATGCAATCACACTTTACACACTAAGTGTTGGTCCTAGCCCGTGTCCTCCTCCTCAAGTGCTCGGTTACAACCTCTCCCTAGGCACGTCAACCGACGCCACTCCTCTTGGATTCGACCCCGTCTCTCACCACACACTTCTCTCGGTGTACAAGTGTATTACAAGTGAATCCTCACAATTAAGCACAATATAAATCAATTTGATTGTTCTCTAAACAAGGTGAGAACTCAATTAAGCACAACTCTTAGTCACAAACCCACAACCCCAAATTATACTATGAATGTAAATACACTAAGCTCAATAGGTTGTGTGTGAACAAAGAGTATCAATGAAACGATTAAACTAAACTCAATATAAATCTAGCTTATGGAAATTATAATCAAAATAATAAATTGCTAGATGAGTTTAGAAACACTTCTCTAAAGATGAAAAGAGAGTAGGAGAAGAGTGAATGCTCAAACACCAAAGGATGATCTCCAATTGCTCTTGTGAAATTGAATTCA
>BQKN01000838.1:212381-236466 GCA_022839385.1 Asparagus kiusianus
ATCCTCCAACTCGTTGTTTGCCTAGAATAAATACGAAAACACAAACACTAGACAAACAACATTAGTTGTAAATTGTTTGTAAATCATCATCAAAACAAGAAGGCCAACAAGGCCAGCTCCACTCCAACAGCAAAGTCTCCTATCTGTGCGGACTCGGCGACTCAGGCGAGCCCACCCATTCAAGTAGGCTTTGCTCATTTGGCTGAGTCCCCAAAACTGGCAGACTTGGGGTCTTGGGTGAGTCCGACACTTCAGGCGGGCCTCCTCTCATATCAAGAAGACTCCATTCTTCGAGGCACCTAGCCGAGTCAAAAGAGCCGCCTAAATTAGGCGAGTTCCAAGGCTCAGGCCAACGACGCCCTTGAGCAAGCAAACTTTACACAACGGGCGCAACTCACCTGAACAAGCAGACAGCTCGAACTCGCCAGCAGTCGGCTGAGGCTCGTCTACATCCCCTACCTTGCCTATCTAGGCAAGGTCGCCTGAATTCAATGCTTGGGAAATTGCCCAAGTGTTCCCGTTTTGACTCCCTTGAGTCTCCTTCATTCAGTCGCCAACTCAACGGAGACCAGATCTCACCAGCAGTCGGCTAAGGCTCAAGCTCGCCTGTAGTCGACTAGAGCTTGCCTAACTTCCAGACCTCACCAGAAGTCAGCTTAGGATCGAGCTTGCTTGTAGTCGGTTGAGGATCAAGCTCACCCACTGTCAGCCAGAGCTTGCCCAACTTCCAGACCCCGCCAGCAGTTGGCTGAAGGTCGCCCAAATGCTCAAGCTCACCTGTATATGGCTAGAGTTCACCTACATCCCCGACCTCTCCTGTCTAGGCAAGGACACCTGAATTCAACGCTTGGGAAATTTCTCAAATGTTCCCATTTCTACAACCTTAAGTCTCCTTCTTTCAGTAACCAGCAGTCGGCCGAGACCAGACTTCGCCAGTAGTCAACCGAGGCTCGAGCTCGCTCGCAGTCGGCTAGAGCTTACCCAAATTCCAGACCTCGCCAACAGTCGGCTGAAGGTTGCCCTAATGTTCGAGCTTGCCCGTAGTCTGCTAGAGCTTGCCCACATGCCAGACCTCACTTGTCTCAGTGAGGTCGACTGAATCCAACACTTAGGAAATTTCACAAGTGTCCTCATGTCGACTCTTTTGAGCCTCCTTCACTCGACTTTTCGTCTGGTCTTTCCCACATCGGGGGTTGTTACCACTAACCTACAGGGGATCTTAGGGATCATCTGATTCACAAGCGCACTATTCATGAGGTAAACCCTAAATGCCATTGCAAGAGACTTATCCAGGCGGTACTTGCTGATTGCCAGTGTTCCGATACACTAAAGCCATGGGTGTTCGAGAGACTCTTTCAGCAACCATCAAAGACGAGACTGTTAGATATAGGTGCCGTACATGTAATAATTGTTTATTGTAACAATACCTATATGAATATAACATCCTTGTTCAAAATGATAGTATGCTATTTTGGTTAGATATATCTTGTATTTTAATACTGATAAAGTCCTTAGAATGATACTAGACTATCAAACATTTCGGATATGATCGTAACAAAGAGATCTGATTTGTTGCCAACGTATATTCTAAAATGTTCCTAGTCGATGAAGTGTTGAAATGGGATATCATCACTTTGGGAAAACTAGTGTATACTCTATTCCTCCTTTGGTAGGATGATGATCCATCTCATAGATCATTGATGTGAGACATCAAGATATAGTATACAGGTGACTCATTAGTGAATTAGTTGACAGAACGACTCACTGAGAACATCTAGTTGGTAATTATACCTAACTGTCAAATAGAAGTTCTCAAGTGATATAGTAAAAAGTAGTCTCTTGACCTGAGGCATGAGTGCAATATCTTACATGTTAGTATAGGTGTACTTAGACTTTTACCTAACCACAGTTCTCATTGAGTTGTGCATAACGGTTCTTGTTGGGTGCATCCCGAGACATAAGTAGATATTGAGATGCTAAGATGGGATTCGTCTCTCCCAGTATAAGGGGTTGATGTCATAAGATTGTTTGATATAACTATAGCCAGGAAATCCTTGACCGAGGTAAATAAGATAAACTGAGTGTTAGTTTGATCTTATAGGTTATGAGTTTAATATCAACAAACACTAATCGAGCTATTAGGGTTTGATAGTTTTCCATATCCTAGGCTCGATAGTTTGACATGGTTTGACGAAGTGACCGGACTGTATAATATTATCACTAAGTGGTCCTTTTAAAATTGTGTTAGCATCTTGTAGATATTTATCACAACTTATACCCGGGTAGTCTTCATGTATAGCTAGCACCTCTGTTGTACTTGTGGATATCATCAACTGCCGAGTTCTTAAGTTAGGCCCTAGAGTCACACCAAGCGCGTACTTGAATCCTATGAAACACAATTTATAGAGTGATGCGTATGATTGATACACATATATGATTTTACCGGATACACATAAACGGTTATGTATATCGGTAAAATCGGAATGCTATGTGATTAGGAAATGAATTCCAGTATTTTCCCCTTAAAGGTAACTTTTAGTCAACTAGTTGACTTTTTGGTCAATAGTTGATTTTTGGTCAACTCGTTGACTTTTTGGTCATATGATGACTTATTAGACAATAATTGAAAAATTACGAAATACCGTATTTATAAAATATCATCTTGATGTGGTATTTTTATTTATGAAATACATACTTTATTATACCTTGATTAATGAGTCATGAGATGAGTTATTAAGGTGGTATGGTTTGGGAACATGGTTTTAGCACATAGTTCTGATTCTTCATGATTCTTTGCATGACTCATGAGATGAGTCATTGCATGACTCATGAGATGAGTCATTGCATTTAGATGACTCATGGCATGGCTCATGAGATGAGTCATGTCATATCTCACTCTATATATATAAGCTCTCTCTCTTATGGAAAGGTTAATGAAAAATGGGCTAAGTGGTTTTTTTCATAAGAGAATAAAAAAGAGAGCTCTACCTCTTACTAAACTCTAGCAATCTTAGAGTAAGAGGAAGTAGTAGGATTTTAAAGTACCTCGGAGTGGATAACTTGCCTTGTGTCTCAAAAAGACTCTGATTTTATCAAGCTCACTTGAAGACTTGGAGATCCACTACAAGGAGGTTTATAACAACAAGGAGCGAGAGCTAGGGGTTGTTCGATCTTCCACCAAATCACGCTTAGAAAGTATGACTTTCTAATTCTTGTATGCTCTCTTTAATATAGGGATCATGTTAGATTTAATTAGGATGGCCCTAGCTTATTTTTCATGCTCTCTACATACTTAGTATTATTATACATATAGTCTTCCGTTGCGTATTTTGCATGTATTTAGCACGAATTTCTAACATGGTATCAGATCCATGGTTCCATCTAATTGAATCTTTGCATACATATCTAACTCATAGAGGATTTTGTAATTGCTTCTAATTACTAGTTTAATTAATAGATGATTTAATGAAACTAGTTAATTTATTCAAGTTGTTCTGTAATGAGTTATACTAGTCGTTGATTCAAAAATGTGATTTTTGGTTCATAAGTTTTTAGTAGTAAAAACATTTGCATAAATTGCAAAACACTTCATTACTCCTTATGTAGTTGTATGTTCTTTGTAATGAGTTATACTAGTCATTGTTTCAAAAATATGATTTTTGGTTCATAAGTTTTTAAGAGTAAAAACCCTTGTATAAATTGCAAAACACTTGTTTACAACTAGTGTAGTTGTATGTTAGAAGCATGATAGTCCTATTTGATTTAGGATAATCCCTATGTTATCTAGTTTTCCAATTTGTTGCATAACTAGATAGATGCATATTTCTTAAAGTTAATTAAGTTATATGTTTTATATCATCTTGCGTGGATGTTATGTTTATGGATGCTAGTGGACAACGATTCTCTTGCATTTATTGTATTGATGTAATATAGCTTGAAATGTAATATTTTTTTTGACCTCTTCTCTCCTCGAGCATGGGCTACGCCTCAGGTTTAGGCACTTGCTCATTGATCATGGGCTACGCCTACGGGTATAGGCCCTTGTTCAGGTGTGGGGGGTATGGTTGTTTAGTTTATTTATTTCTTTTATGGCTTTTATTTTATATTCAATGTAATATTATTACCCATCCTACGAGATGGTTTTTTCTAATAATAAATGGGGCTTGCACGTCCTATGAATATGTGATTGTAATAATACAGGATTTATAAGGGAGCTAACACTGCAAGGAGTTGTAAATTGCTTGCCAAAATATAATTAGTGTAGTTGTATTTTATTCCTTTAGTTGTCCACTACCATTCCATATTGCTTTTACATATGTTGATATGTTGGTTGTGCCCTAATTGTAGATGTTAATATAATTGGGTATTATATTCTATAAAGTTTATATCTCTATCTCACTATAGAATAGTTTTTATTATAAAAATTCATTTTTAAACTTTGTAAGATATAGCAATAAGAGTTTATTGACTATAGAGTGGTGAGGCCGACATTAACATAGCGTTAGTATGAAAGATAAATAAACCTAAAGCAGTTAAAAGAAATATACTTAAAACAAACTTTTAACTAGTGTCAAGGAAAGTTATTATGAGATATAGCTCATGGGGTGATGCCCAACTTAAGATTAGGGGTGATGCCCAATCTTTCGTGCTATAATCTTAAAGAGCGATGGTTACTTAATTAAGGTCCGATGAATATTCCCAGTGAATAGCTCGGAATCCTCCCACCAATCTTGCACTTACCTGGCTAGTTTAATTATTGCAAGTGTAAATATAGAGCATCTTTTAACTATATCAAGTTTGATTACGGTAAAAAATTTGAGAAATCTTCCATAACCCTCCATCATTTCAGTTGAATACTATTAAGCTTATAAATACTATGTTTGGTTGTATACGTCAAGGCATAACTATTCTATGGCTAAGTAGTATTGATCTGTATATTAGATATAAGGATAGCTTAAGTTAGTTATGCAACTTTGTTGGCATACGTCAAGAGTTTGTATAAGTTAAATTTAAGCTAGTCAAGAAATGATGGTTCTAAACATGACTAGCATTTTATGATTTATTGGCATACATCAAGGTCATAAAAGACTAGGGGTAAAATCATATCAAGAATTACAAGAGTGTAAAAGATAAAAAGTTATCTACCAATTATTGAGTGTATCAATTTGTTAGCATATGTTAAGGTTGATGCATTCAATGATAATTGGATCTTGATCCCACTTAAAATCAAGGGGTTGTTTTTTGGTCACCTCTTATAAGGTTTTGAGAGACTCAAAAAATAGTGGGAGGCATAACTTAGATGAAAATGATCCAAATCTATTTTATGTATTGAACATCTGCTAAAATATTTTTTCCTCTCTCTTTCAGACCATTATGTCTGGCTTAAAAATCATATCAGAATAGAATAAGTTAACCGATCCTAATTACATAGACTGGTTGAGGAATGTTAAGAGTATATCTCCAGAATTCTTAGCCTCACTCATCAAGAAGAAGCAAGATGTTGCTTCATCTTAAGATGTATTTGTTACTCAGAATTGTTTTTCTATAAATCCTACATCTTGGGTATTAGATACCGGATCAGAATCTCACATCTGTAATTTGTTACAAGGGTTAAGAAGTTATAGGAAACTTGGAGCTTGAGAGATGACCCTACAAGTTGGCAACGGTTCAATAGTTGCAGCACTTGTAGTATAGAATTTTCATCTAGCTTTGCCAAATAGAAACGTTTTGATTATGAAAAACTGCTATTTCATACCAACTATGATGTGCAATATAATATCTATTTCTTTATTAGATAAAGATAGATATATATTCAAGTTGGAGAACAATGTTATGAATATCATATTTAATCAAAAGTTGATTGGTTATGGAACATTGTGCAATGGCATCTATATTCTTAATCAAAACACAATTCGGAATACTCATCACACTAATAAAAAAAGTACTCATTTATGAACAATGCTTTCTTATGGCATTGTAGACTTGGTCATATTAATAAAGAAAGACTTGGCGAGCTACATAAGCATGGATATTTAGATTCATTTAACTTTGAGTCTTATGATACGTGCAAGTCCTGTCTTAAAGGCAAAATGACCAAGACTCTATTTATGGGAACTGGAGCAAGTGTTACAGAACTCTTAAGACTGATACATTATGATGTATGTGGTTCTATGTCTACAATGGCCAAAGGTGGCTACTCCTACTTTATTACTTTTATTGATGATTTTTTAAGATTTGGACATGTATTTTTGATGAAATACAAGTCTGAAGCATTTGAGAAATTTATCAAGTATAAAAATGAAGTAGAGAACCAAACGAGCAAGAAAGTTAAAATTCTTCGATCGGATCGAGGAGATGAATACTTAAGCTTAGAATTCTTGGGTTTTTTAAAACAGAATGAGATTCTCTCTCAGGTTACTCTACCCTTTACACCACAGCTTAATGGAGTGTCAGAAAGGAAGAATCGTACCCTATTAGATATGGTACGTTCTATGATGAGTAACGCTAAGTTATCTTTTTTATTCTGGGGGTATGCATTGGAAACAACAGTACACTTACTGAATAGGGTTCCAACTAAAGCAGTGCCTAAACCTCCATATGAGATATGGAGTGGGAAGAAACCACATCTTAATTATATTAAGATTTGGGGATGTCATACTTATGTAAAAAAGCAAGATCCCAAAAAGTTAGAGGCACGCTCAGTGTTGTGTAAATTTGTAGGATATCCAAAGAATTTTACCGGATAACAATTTTACCACATCGATGAACAAAAGATAATTGTTTCTTGGTTTGCTACCTTCTTGGAGAAGGAATTTCTTGAAAAGAAATTAGTGGGAGCATGGTAGAGCTGGAAGAAATTTCAGAGATACAAATTAATACTAATAATTTAGTAGAACCGGCAAATTCAGTTATACCAGAAGAATCTCAACCACTCTGCTGATATCCAAGGTGATCTCATGCACCTAAGAGATAATATGATTTTCTCGTTGAAGGTAGCATGTTAGATCACGTCATAGATGTTAACGAACCTTTAAGTTATCAGCAAGCATCTTAGAGTAGGGACTCTGTTGCTTCGCATGATACAATATAATCCAAAATAGTCTCTATATACACCAACAAATTATAGATCTTAGACAATGCTTCTAAAGGGATGATACCCATAGATTGCAAATGGTTGTTTAAGAAAAAGTTGGGTGTAGATGGGAAAGTAGAGACTTTTAAAGCTAAACTGGTAGGTAAAGGTTTTTATCAAAGACCTGGTTTGGACTACGATGAAACCTTTTCTCCAGTGGCTATGCTAAAGTCTATTCGGATCTTACTTACTATAGTTGCTCACTATGACAACGAGATCTGGCAAATGGACGTCAAAACTGCATTTCTAAATGGTGATTTAGAAGAGTGCATATATATGTCTCAACAAAAGGGATTTGTAGTCAGTGGTAGAAGTGGAAAAGCATGTAGGTTGCTTAAAGCTATTTATGGACTAAGTAAGTATCGCGGAGATGGAACATCTATTTTGATGATGCTATCAAAGAGTTTGGTTTCATCAAAAATCCAGATGAACTATGTGTGTATAAAAGGATAATTGAGAGTATAGTATTGTTTCTTATTTTGTATGTAGACGATATACTCATAATCGGAAGTGACATATCATCATTACAAGCGGTTAAAATTTAGCTATCAAAAAGATTTTCCATGAAAGATTTGGGTGAAACATCCTGTATACTGGGTATTCAGATCTATAGAGATAGATCTAGAAGGATATTAGGATTATCCCAATCTAGATACATTAGCAAAGTCCTAAAGCGACTTAGCACGGAAAATTCTAAGAAAGGTTTTGTACCTACATCTCCTAGAATCTCCCTCTCTAAAAAGATGTCTCCCCATACTGATAAAGAGAGGAAACGCATGAGTCTAATTCCTTATGCCTCGATAGTAGGATCAATCATGTATGCCATATTATGTACTAGACCGGATATCGCTCATTCACTCAGTTTGGTAAACAGATACTAATCTAATCATGGAGAAGAGCTCTAGAAAGCAGTCAAAAATATACTTAAGTACCTGAAAAGGACTAAAGAGTTATTTTTGATATACGGTAAAAGTAACCTCCAAATGGAGGCTTTTTCCGACTCTAGCTTTCAGTGCGATATCGATGATAGTAAATCTGTTTTAGGATATGTTTTTACTCTCAATAGAGGGGTTGTCAGTTGGAAAAGTTCCAAGCAGGACACAATAGCAGACTCTACTATGGAAGCTAAGTACATTGAGGCAAATGATGCAGCCAAAGAAGCTGTCTCGATGAGGAAGTTCCTTTCAGAGCTGGAAGTTGTTCCCACCATTAAAGATCCAGTACCTTTATACTATGATAGTAATGCTGCAATAGCTCTGACAAAGGAACCCTGGTCTCACCATAAGTCTGGGGCTTACCATAAGTCTAGACACATTCTAAGGAAGTATCACTTGATCAGGGAGATAGTTGATCACCAAGAGATCAAGATTGAAAGAGTTGACACAAAAGATAATATAGCAGATCCATTCACAAAGATAATTGCTCGTACACAATTTGAAAAACTTATTGAATTATTAGGTATTAGGTACTACAATGATTGGCCTTAGTGCAAGTGGGAGTTTGTTAGATATAGGAGCCCTGCAGGTAATAATTGTATATTGTAACAATACCTATATGAATTTAACATCATTGTTTAAAATGATAGTATGCTATTTTGGTTAGATTTATCTTGTATTTTAATACAGATAAAGTTCTTAAAATAATACTAGACTATCAGACATTTTGGATATGATCGTAAGGAAGAGATCTGATTTGTCGCTAACGTATATTCTAAAATGTTCCTAGTCGATGAAGTGTTGAAATGGGACATCATCACTTTGGGAAGACTAGTGTATACTCTATTCCTCCTTTGATAGTATGATGATCTTTCTCTTAGATCATTGATGTGAGACATCAAGATATAGTATACAGGTGACTCATTAATGAATGAGTTGACTGAACGACTCACTGAGAACATCTAGTTGGTAATTATACTTAACTGTCAAATAGAAGTTCTAAAGTGTTATGGTTCAAAGTAGTCTCTTGATCTAAGGCATGAGTGCAATATCTTACATGTCAGTATAGGTGTACTTAAACTTTTAACTAACCACAGTTCTCATTGAGTTGTGCATAACGGTTCTTGTTGGGTGCATCCCGAGACTTAAGTAGATATTGAGATGCCAAGATAGGATTCATCTCTCCTAGTATAAGGGGTTGATGTCATAAGATTGTTTGATATAACTATGGCCAGGAAATCCTTGGCCGAGGTAAATAAGATAAAATGAGTGTTAGTTTGATCTTATAGGTTATGAGTTTAATATCAATAAACACTAATTGAGCTATTAGAGTTTGATAGTTTTTCATACCCTAGGCTCGATAGTTTGAATGGTTTGACGAAGAGACTGGACTGTATAATATTATCACAGAGTGGTCCTGATAAAATTGTATTAGCATTTTTCAAATATTTATCACAACTTATACCCGGGTAGTCTTCATATGTAGCTAGCACCTCTGTTGTACATGTGGATATCATCAACTACCGAGTTCTTAAGTTGGACCCTAGAGTCATACCAAGCGCTTAGTTGAATCCTATGAAATACAATTTATAGAGTGATGCGTATAATTAATACACATATATGATTTTACCGAATACACATAAACGGTTATGTATATCAGTAAAATCGGAATGCTATGTGCTTAGGAAATGAATTCTAGTATTTTTTCCATAAAGTTAACTTTTAGTCAACTAGTTGACTTTTTGGTCAACAGTTGACTTTTGGTTAACTCATTGACTTTTTGGTCATATGATGACTTATTAGTTAATAATTAAAAAATTACGAAATACCGTATTTATGAAATACCATTTTGATATGATATTTTCATTTATGAAATACATACTTTATTATACTTGGATTAATGAGTCATGAGATGAGTCATTAAGGTGGTATGGTTTGGGAACATAGTTTTAGCACATAGTTTTGATTCTTTATGACTCTTTGCATGACTCATGAAAGGAATCATTACATTTAGATGACTCATGGCATGACTCATGAGATGAGTCATGACATATCTCACTCTATATATATGAGCTCTCTCTCTTATGGAAAGGTAAATGAAAAATTGGCTAAGTGGTTTTTTTTCATAAGAGAATAAAAAAGAGAGCTCTACCTCTTACTAAACTCTAGCAATCTTAGAGTAAGAGGAAGTAGTAGGATTTTAAAGTACCCCGGAGTGGATATCTTGCCTTGTGTCTCAAGAAGACTCCGATTTTATCAAGCTCACTTGAAGACTTAGAGATCCACTACAAGGAGGTTTACAACAACAAGGAGCAAGAGCTAGGGGTTTTTTGATCTTCCACCGAATCAAGCTTCGAAAGTATGACTTTCTAATTCTTGTATGCCCTCTTTAATATAGGGATCATGTTAGATTTAATTAGGATAGTCCTAGCTTGTTTTTCTTGCTCTCTACATGCTTAGTATTATTATACATATAGCCTTCCGTTGCGTATTTTGCATGTATTTAGCATGAATTTCCAACATAGACCTCTCCGCCAAAGACGCCATCATAAGAGGAGACAAGCTTTCGAAGATGTGGAGCTCCCCGTCGTAACTGTTAGTATGATAGGGAAGTCAAAGACCATTGAACGTGAAGGTATCCGCCAATGCACTCGTGCACAAATGGGGGTGGCCATTCCATTTGACTACACGTGCTTAGCACCCGTCTCTGACGACGATGACGATAATTGCTCGACAGTGGAAACATCTCAGGCTTCATGCTCATTTCAAGGTGAAATAGCGGAAGTGCACATGACCAACATCCTTGATGAGATATCCAGTAGACTCGAGCAACCATCAAATCCCTGAAGGAGATGTTGGAACAACTTCTGAGTGAGAAGAAGAAAAAGAGAGAAAGGACTTCTCAGGCTTCACATAAATCCTCGAAGCACAAAGAGCGGGTGCCTACTCCTTCTCACTCCTCATTCGAGTCATCTGGGGGAGTGTCATTTTTGGGTCATAACCCAAGGGACAAAAGGCTCGATGAGTTCTAAAGTCAACTCGACACCTTGAAGCTCTAGAAGCATGTGAACAAGCTGGGGGTGGTCAGACCATATCCAATTGAGTGGGATACAGTCTCCTACCTAGCAAAGTTCTAACCACTGGACCTCCTACAATTTGATGGCAAGGGTTCTCGTACACAGCATATTTATTACTTTCAGGCGAAAATTAGACACATAGTGGGGAATAATCCCATTATGACTCAACTGTTCATTTAGTACCCTCAAGGGGTCGCTTTTGAATGATTTTGTAAATTTGAGCCTAGATCCATCACCTGCTGGAAGGACATGGAAAGACTCTTCATGGCCAGATTCTTCAATGATAACAAACAAGTATCGATGGCCACCCTACTAGTTGCAAAGCATAGGAAGACAGAATCTGTAAGCAACTTTGTCAAGAGATTGGTGACGCTTAAATGCGTTAATCGCTGGAGGACCTTCATCTGACAACAACTTCATACCCATTCATAGTGGAAGCAGTCTACTCGAATGGGCAATGTGTCAGCAGAGGATTTCATCCTTCAACTCCCGCAAGGTTAACTAAGGCGTCTTGCCTTCAACCCTGATTCTCATCGTAGTGGGGGTGGTCTCGGCTTCTCTGCAAGACCATGTACTACCTCAATTCTCCTCTTTGATGGAGTCATGATGATTCAAGCTCATCATCCATCGGCTCCACAAAACTATCATGTTAATAGTCATCTCTGATAGTCCATTCACCCATCGATCCCCTCCAATAGGACGATGGATCCACACAAAAGTTTTCATGTTAACAGTCATCTCTGATAACTAATTTCCTCCAAATTCCCCTATTGATCCTCTTCATCAGGACAACGGGCCCACAAAACTATCATGTTAACAGTCACCACTGACAGTTCATTCACTCGTTGATCCCCTCCAATAGGACGATGGGTCCACACAAAAAGTTATCATGTTAACGGGCCCACATGAATTATCATCACCTCATATAGTCAAATTTTGTTCTACTATGCGATGAACACCCCGATAAAAAATAGGTGACCTACCATGCGATGTGTCACTATTCCAATCAGCATCGTTATACTCATTCTTGAGTTAATGAACGACTTGCTTACTTCAACAGGTATACGAGTATAAACTGTTTCGTACCTTTAATGGAAACTTTCTGGAGAATATTCTTAAGGATATCCCGACAACCTCCTAACTGTGCTCGAGGTAAAACTGACCCTACACTCGGTAAGTGTAAGAGTATAAACTGCTCCTCCTACACTCCGATGAGTACACGAGTATAAACTGCTTCTTTATATACTCCGACAAGTATATAAGTATAAACTGCTCCTCCTACACTCCGACGAGTACTCGAGTATAAACTGCTTCTTCATAGACTCCGACGAGTACACTAGTATAAACTACTTCTTCATACACTCCAATAAGTATACAAGTATAAACAGCTCGTCATACACTCCGACAAGTATATGAGTATAAACCGCTCCTCCTATACTTTGACAAGTATACGAGTATAAACTACTCCTCATATACTCTAACTGGTATACGAGTATAAATTGTTCCCTACCTTTGATGGGAAGTTTCTAGAGAATACTACATATGATATTTTTAAGGATAACCCAGAATAAGCTGGTTGTTCCAGATAAAAACCAACCATCCGAATAATTCACTCTTCATCATAATAAAAATGACTAAGAACCTCCCACTGGTTCATGAGGTTAAACCGCTCCTTACATCTCCCACTCGTTCAAACCTTCATATAGTTAGGCCCCGAGCCAAAATCCCCTCTCGATTTGTTCCACGAACGAGAGTTCCACCAAATTGAATGATCAAACCTTTAAATAGTTAGGATCATCCCAACCTGCCACTTGGTCAAACTTTCTATAGTTAAGGCCAAAGCCAGATTCCCTCGTCAGTCATCTCTAATAGGATGGCGGGTCCCCAAAACTTCTGCTTGGTCAAACTTTCTATAGTTAAGACCAAAGCTAGATTCCCTCGTCAGTCCTCTCTAATAGGATGGCGGGTCCCCAAAACTATCACATTAACGATCACCTCTGATAGTCGCCTCCAAATTTCCCCCGTCGAAGGATGACGGACCCACTCCTAATGTCATGTTGACAATTATCTCTGACAAAATCTACTTACCGATCCTCTTCAATAGGATGGTAAGTCATCAAAGTTGCTCTAATCACGACAATCCTATCACGTTAACGTAAGCGTCAAAATTTACCTATAGGTTCCCCGCACGCAGCTCAAGATGAAAAGATAGACGATGAATATCATTATTCGAGTTAAGGGGAATTATATAGCATCGACAAGCACATGAAGTGAGGCGACGAAGCGTACGAATCAATGGGGTAGCAGAATAACGAAAAGACAATTCGATAAGGAGTTATGTTTCACCCACAAAAGATGAAGTGTCACTTATGTCTTGTCCACTCTACGTGTGATTCACCCATTAAAGATAGTAGATTTCTTCTCCAGCTTTCCAATGCATATTCAATTGCATCATTCCGAGATCGGACCGACAAATTAGAAGGAAAACAATCAAAGCGTGCTAAAATGGCGTTTCGACCAAAACAGAGACGCGTTTTGTGTCTCGGCCAAGGCCGAGACACACTCTATGTCTTGATCAAGTCCAAGACACAACTTGTGTCTCAGCTAAGGCCGAGACAGACTTTGTGTCTCGGCCAAGGCTAAGACACGAAGTCTGTCTCGTGCCCTTGAATGTTGTTTTCACTACTAACCCCCAGGATTTCGGTATATTCTGATCCAAAGCCCTACAAGTAATTGTGTAGTAGAATAAGAAATTCTAGAATATTGTAGGGGAACTCAGAGCAAGTTATGAGTTTACGAGTGCCAGGAGAAATCCCTTCAGTTTGGCATTCTCCTTGGCTCTACTAACCTAATCTCAGAAACTCCTAGAATGATGGTAGTCATAACTGTCGTTGGTATATCTACACCTCCAGGTGACCTCATGATGTCTGTGTCCATCAAATTTGAATGAATAGTAGCCTAAAGCTGAGAATTAGGCGGCTGAGCCGTAGCCGTGGCTCCCTCTAATAATGAAGGGACAGAATCCTCAGGCAGGTCAGGAATGCTAATGATCGTAGCTGTATCAGCTAAGTGACTAGTCCTACAATTAAATTTCCCCTGTGGTTAAATAAAATATTGACAGATAAAAAAGGGGGATCTATGAAGTAGATGCACACCTACAGATGAACCACCCTCAACAGATGGCCCTGCGCCTCTCGAGTGACCAGCTCAGCCGACATGTCAACAAGTAGCCTGTTATCAGATCCTGAGAAGCTCGGTGCTGACATGAATACGTATCCGTTGAATCCTCCTGGGTCCACACCATGAAATACTTCCTCCTCAACCGGTCCCTCCATTGTGGCATCTAAACAGAAGCCTAAATGTTGAGTAAACAGAAAGAAACTAGAGTTCATGATAATGGGAATTAGATTCACCTCTAGTAGTTGTAAAAGATTTTGTTACCCCAACATTCGTGACCATATCCTTCAATTTGTCTAAAAGAGAATGAAGTGCAGAAACGATTAAAGGGGAACAAATTCTGAATCACCTAACTCCCTTAATTGGCACTTGAATAGTGTACTACCGGTGTAAGATATACATGGACTTGAAATCATCGGCTCAACATTGGTACCCTGGCCAACTCTTTCACCAACCTCGGTAGGCATGGGCTCATCATCAATAGCATCACACATCTGCTGCACAAAATAGGGCCCCACTAGTTCAATGATGTTGTTTTTGGTTGTAATTACCTGTTATCGGTCGTTTCAGTGTGTTTAATACCCGTATATTCACTCCGATGAGTACATGAGTATAAATTGCATCTCCTTGAACCTCCAACATGTACACGAGATTTAACTGATTCCTAAAATTCCTAGGAGTATACGAGTATAAACTAGTCCTCCTCGCTACAACTCCTTAAGAGCCTAAACTGTGTAGACTCCTATTGACGTATAAACATAAACTGTGTTTACACTGGTCAACGCTTTGTGATGAAGGTCAACGTTGATCAACATATCGTGATGAAGGTCAACGCTGGCCAATACCTGGAATGAAAATCAGCACGTCCACAAATTTTGCCAAAACAAGGCTCAAATCAAGTCTAAGTCTCAAGATGAGATGACGCCTCCTATGTCGACTCAAAAGGCGAAGCCAGTTGACAAGAAGCCCCACTAGACAAGTCGACACCTCCTGTGTCTACTTGAAAGATGGAACCAGTTGACACGAAGCCCGAATAGACGAGTCAACACCTCGTGTGTCGACTCGAAAGGCAAAGCCAATTGACACGAAGCCCGAATAAACTAGTTGACACCTCCTGTGTCGACTTGAAAGGCGAAGCTAGTTGACACGAAGCCCGAATAGGAGAAGTCAACACCTCATGTGTCAAAACCTCCTGTGTTAACTCAAAAGGCGAAGCCAGTTGACACAAAGCTAGTCGACATGAAGCCAGCCGACACGAAGCCTGACCAGACAAGTCTATACCTCCTGTGTTGACTCAAAAGGTGAAGTCAGTCGACACAAGACCAGTCGACATGAAGCCCTAACCAGACGAGTCGACACCACCTATGTCGACTCAAAAGGCAAAGTCAGTCGACACGAAGCTAGTCGACACGAAGCCTGACCAGACGAGTTGACACCTCCTATGTCAACTCAAAAGGTAAAGCCAGTCGACATGAAGCACGACCAGGTAAGTCGACACCTCCTGTGTCAACTCAAAAGGCAAAGCTAGTCGACACGAAGCCTGACTAGATATGTTGACTCAAAAGATGAAGCCAATCGACACGAAGCCAATCAACATGAAGCCCGACCAGTCGACACAAAGCTAGGCCAAACAAAATGACAACCCCTGTGTTGACTTGACATCTCAACTAATCAGACAAGACGACACCTCTTGTGTCGACACGAAAAGCGGTCTTAGTCAACACGCACTGCGGTATCAGTCGACACACCCTCTGATTCTTCAAAATTGTATGATAATCCTAGGGAGTTCAATCATAATTCAGATACGAATCCCCGATCAAGATAGTTAGTTCAACTCAATTCAAAGACACGAGCTAAAATCAGAAATTAACACACAAGTTTCAATTCGAGACTTCGGCAATGCTGAGATGATAAACGTAGAGCCGGAAGAATTTAAGCAATTTGACAAAATATTGAGTAGACTAAAAATCAAAAAAGTTAAGAACTAAAGCCAATTGCAGGTCCTTTTATACTAAATGAAGGTTGGGCCTATCACATCAAAAGTATTTCATTATCTTCTATAAAAGAAATAAGACCGAAACACTTTGGAGGGGGTATCTGTAGGCGTTAAAAATTACCTATAGGTTCCCTGCATGGAGCTTGAGATGAAGAGAAGATGTTGAACATCATTATCCCAATCAAGGGGAATTATCTAATGTCGACAAGTGTATGAAGCGAGTCGACGAAGCGTACGAATGAACGAGGCGGCAGAATAACAAAAAGACCATTCGATCGGGAGTCACTCATGTCTCGTCCACTCCACATGCAATTAACCTATGGGTGATTGTAGATCTCTTCTCGACATTCCAACGCATGTTAAATCACATTATTCTGAGATCGGACTGGCAAATTAGAAGGAAAATAGTAAAGGCGCGCTAAAACGGCATTTTGGCCAAAACTGAGACACGTTTTGTGTCTCGACCAAGGCTGAGACGCATCTTGTGTCTCAGATAAGGCCGAGACACACTCTATGTCTTAGTCAAGTCTAAGACAGACATGGTGTCTCAGCCAAGGTCGAGACAGGAAGTCTCTCTCGTGCCCTGAAACGCTGTTTTCGCTGCTAACCGTCGGGATTTTGGTATATTCTGATCCAAAACCTCCCCAACTAATTTAAAGCTATCTTGGAATGTGATTAAGTGGTTATAACTGAAGATGAGATCAAATTGGTCATTCTTATCTAAAAACCAAGCTTCTGAAGCCTATTTAAAAAAATATGGCCTAGGGCCTTCATTTACACGGATCCGGAATTCTCGAGTCTCGATGAAGCCCTGTCGAATTAAAGAGTGAGGAGCATGAATTTTAGAGAGGAGAAAGAGATCTTGCTGAGTTCTTAAACACAAAGAGAGGAAGAGTTCGAGAGATCTGCATCTCATTCATCCATTTCCCTTGAGATCGTACCTAGCTATGATTCTCGAGAAGAGTGATTGTCTCGTTGTTACCGAGATAGTCACTTTAATTTCTTTTCTCCTTTGTAAGGAAACAAAATATTTATTCAGATCTGATTAGTTGGTGGTCAACGGATAAACCCCGGTACTGGCAAAGATCCTGCATAACCAGAAGATCGATAAACGATCTCTCTGATCGTGTTCCCAGGAAAGTTATAATCTTTTTTTATTTTTTATTATGTAAGGAGACTTATAAAAAGTCTTTCTTTTCTGAACTTATTATAATGACTAAAATTGTAATGAGTCCTGCAATGAACAAACCAACTTTTGACATGAACAGTTAACACTACACCTCTGACAAAATCCACTTACCGATCCTCTTCAATAGGATGGTAGGTCCTCAAAGTCGCTCCGATCGCGACAATTCCTGTCATGTTAACATCACACCTCTAACCAGAATCTACTTTCCAACTCTCTTCAATGGAGTGGTAGGTCCACAAAGTCACTCCGATCGTGACAATTCCTATCATGTTAATGATTACCTTTGATAGCCAACACCATCATTCCCGTAAATGACGTTTTCCAATAAGTCATCACACTCATACATCCTTGAACGACTTGATTCTTTTCTGTGTGTTCTAACATTCTTAGAACAATCGATGGGTACTATCCTACCATGCGATGGCTACTATATCAATCAATCATCACACTTATACGTCCCTGAATGATTTGATTCCCCTAACACCGTCATTCTCGTAAATGACGTTGTTCGTCGATATCGTCCTACCAAGCGATGTGCTATGTCGACACTTTATCCCGACCACTCCCATAAGTGACCGATCATTTCGGGCTAAGTCGTTACATTTTACAACATGGCCCAACCTAATTATGACTTAATGGTTATAATTAACCCAACCTGATGCCTAAAATGGCTAAGGAAAGAGAAGAAATCTTAGCATTAAGCCTAAGAGAAACTTCTCGACAACTCATCATACTGAGGGGAATAGTATGGCTAGCCCGATTCAAACGGTAATTGGTAAAGGTAAAATCAAATCCATTGGTATCTGAGGGTTTGCTAAAAATCCTAATTGGCGATCGTTAGTAGCGACTGAATAATTCAATCTTGCTGAGTTCGATTGGAAGGTGCCTCGCTCAGTGTGCACGGTGATCATTTTGTAGGTCTTCATATCCAAAGTATTTCAGAACCCATGCGACCTAATTCAGGTCTGAAAACTTTAGAGGGGTTCTGTGGGCAATAAAAATTACCTTTATCCCTGCACAGCAACTTGGAACAGGCAAAAGAGCTCAAGGGTCTATCTGTGGTAAGGTAGGCTGACTCCCCTAGGGTCCAGCCGACTCAATCCATATTCCATTCAACTCCCTTAGAGTCCATCCGACTCAGTCCTCTTGAAGCCGACTCGAATGTGGTCGAGACCCCCTCGTCGACTCGAAGGTTGGTGTCAGTCTACCCTTTGAAGACTAAAGTGGCTAAAAAAGCCTCGTCGACTCGTAGGTGGCCTAGTCCCCCTCATCGACTCGAAGGGCGGTGTCAGATAACACCCTCGACGTCGACACCTTCGCCGACCTTAGGACAACACCCTAAGTGGTTGAAACCCCCTATGATGACTCATACTCACCTCAGAGACCTCATGATGAGACCAAAGAGCCGATACCTCTCATGTCGACTCAAAGGACGACCTCAGCCTCCTCAAAGTTCAAGACCACGAGACTAAGGGGACGAGACTTCCTGTATCGACTTGTCCACACCTCGAAGACTTCGGGATGAGACCTCGAGCCGAGGCCTCTCGTGTCGACTCGAAGGATGACCTTAGTTAATTCAAGAATCAAGAGACCTCGAGTTGAGACCCCTTTGTCGACTTTAAGAGTGGCCTTAGTCGACTCGAGGTTCGAGACCCAGAGACCCCCAGCCGAGCCCCCTTTATCGACTTGAAGGGTGGCCTTAGTCGACTCGAGGTCTGAGACTCTAAGACCCTGAGCCGAGATTGTTTTGTCAACTAGAAGGGAGGCCTTAGTCGACTCGAGGTCCGAGACTCTGAGACCCCAAGCTGAGACCATTTAGTTGGCTCGAAGGGTGGCCTTAGTCGACTCCTCTTCCCGGAGTCGACTCGCCAAGAGCCCCTTTACTTCGAAGACCAAATGGCTGAGACCCTTCGTGTCAACTTGAAGGGCGGTGTCAGTTTGCCCCACGAGATGACACCCTCGTATTAACACGAAGGGCGGTCTCAGTCGACCCGAAGCAAAGCGAACCCATCCAACTTGCCAGCATAAGTTAGGGACCACTTGAGTCATCCAGCACGAGCCTAACCTCGCCTGGTTGTTAAGCCCGTCCACTTGAGCTAAAATCTCGCTTGTAGGCTTGAGCTCGCCTTAAGGACAAGCTCGTCTGCATGGCTTAAGTTCGCCTGGAGGCCAAGCTCGTTCGACCGCTAGAAACTCGCCAGCATAGGTCGGACCCACTTGTTTGGCCGACTCGCCAGCACGAAGGCTCGAGCTCGCCTGAAGACCAAGCTCGCCTGACAGCCTGCACCTCGTTTGCGTGGACCAAGCTCACCCGACAGCTAGAAACCCACCAGCACTGTCAACTGCCCACTTAGAGTATGGGAATAGTCACATCAGTGGTCATATCCTATGTTTCAAGGGGAGAGCATGGCGTTCCTCACCTAAGCATGGCCATATCCCACAAATCAAGGAATTGGCTAGCCGTTAACGGCTATAAGAAGGGGGAGGCTAACAGAACCCTTTAGGTGGTCACATCCTATAGCTAGGGTAGCTGTTAGGCCCCTAGGTGGTCACATCCCATAGCTAGGGCATCTGGCTCCCTCACCCCTACTAGTGGTCAAATCCCACAAATTAAGGGATGGCTCATGTCATCCCTTGCATATTTAAATCCACTTTCAGCCAATGTGAAAGGGTTTGATTGGCTACCTAGTTTTGGTTAGCTAATCATCCCACTTTCTAAGGTTGAACCTTGGCTCATTTTGCTAAAAGCTCCCTTTGTTGAAGGCGACTCGTTTGAATTCTCAGACTTGAGACTCTCAGGCTCTTTGCAAACTCTTATATAGCAGCTCTCTGCAAGCAGAGGCTTTCGTTGGCTGGTAGAACATTCTTGGCTGCAAGATTAGATTGTTGAGATAAACTCGATCTGAACTCTCAAATTTGAGGCTCATTGGCTCTTTAGCCCTCTCTAAGCTTTTGGTCTTGATATTTTTCAAGCTCGGGTAGTCAAACTCAACCACACCGAAGCTTCTACTGTGTACTGAAGCTCAACCGCAACTTCGATCGTATTGTCTAAGGGAAGCAAACTGGGCATGAGCACCGAGAGAGGCATCCTATTGCTACTGAAGAACCCACGTTAAACAAGAATGGCCATTCCCTTCTCCTCTGTTATAAACATTGATCATTAGTTTATAATAAGCCAATCTTATAATCACGAACGACCCCTCATCGGGAAGTCAATTTTTACACCCAACATATATCTTTATTTATTTTCTTAATAAATAGTGTAGAATCAAATTTCCCAATTTCAAATCTGGAAGTTAAAAGAAAGTCCTTTAGTCTATCATACTAAGCACGGAGTGCTTGTTTAAGATAGTTTTCTTAAGTTTGAAAACATGGTCTGGAAAACTTTCATGTTCAAATCCATGAGGTTGTTCTACAAAAACTTTTTCTAAAATAAAACCATTTAAAATGCACTTTTAACATCCATTTGATATAATTTAAAGTCCATAAAACATGCAAATGCAAGTAAAATTCTTATAGATTCTAAACGAGCAACCGGTGTATATAGGTTTCATCATAATCAATACATTCTTCTTGATTATAGCATTATGCAACCAATCTGGCTTTGTTTCTAATAACTTGTCCATATTCATCCAATTTATTTTGAAATATCCATTTGGTTCCTATAATGGATTTATGTTGAGGTCTAGGTATAAGATCGCAATTATTATTTCTTATAAATTAGTTGAGTTCCTCTTGCATAGCAATTATCCAAAAATCATCTTTACATGCTTCTTTTATATTATTAGGTTCTATTATTGAAACAAATGCAGCATGTGTAAATAAGTTTAATTGTGATCTAGTTTGTACACCACAAAAAATATCACCTATGATCAAATCACGTGGCTGATTTCTAACTTCTACATATGCTTTAGGTAAAACATTAGTATTATTAGTATTATCATCAATAATAGGAGGTGATTGATTAACAAAATCATCATCATCATGATTATTATCATTATTATTAGAATTTGAATTAGATTCATCAAAACAAACATGCAACGATTCTTCCATTATAGAAGTCTTTTTATTAAAAATTCTACAAGCTTTACTATGCATAGAATAACCTACAAAAATACATTCATCTGATTTAGAATTAAATTTGTTTATGTTTTCTTTTGTATTTAATATATAGCATTTACATCCAAATACTTTAAAATAAGAATCTTTAGGAATATGATTGTAAAATAATTCAAAACTTGTTATATTTAAAATAGCTTTTAATAAAATTCTATTTTGAACATAACATGCAGTATTATTTGTTTCTACCCAAAAATATTTTGCTAGATTAGACTCAACTAACATTGTTCTAGCACATTCTTGTAAAGTTCTATTTTTCCTTTTAACAACTCTATTTTGTTGTAGAGTGTAAGGAAGTAAAAATTCATATGAAATACCATTTTCATTACAAAAATCAGAAAATAATTCATTTTCAAATTTACCATCATGATCACTTCTAATAGTAACAATAGTAGTAGATTTTTTATTTTGCATCTTTTTACAAAATGCAGAAAACTCACCAAAAGCATCATTCTTATATTTTAAAAACATAACCTATGTATATCTTGAATAATCATCAACAATGACAAATGCATGTCTACTTCCATTTAAAGATGTAACTTTAGAAGGACCAAATAGATCCATATACAATAATTCTAATGGTCTACTTGTAGAAATAACTCCTTTAAATTTGAAAGAAGATTTATGCATTTTTCCTTGTTTACATGCGTCACAAAAATGATTTTTCTTATTTACAATTTTAGGTAAGCCATTTACCGAATTATTTTTAGAAATACATGAAATATTTTTTAAATTAATATGTCCACATTTCCTATGCCATAATAATAAATCATCTAAAGATGCAACTAAACAATGATCATTTGAATAAAAATTCATGGATAAAACATATATATCTTTCTTTCTAAAACCTTTAACAATATATTTGTCAAATCATGATCATATATAAGACATGAATCTTTTCAAATATGATTTTAAAATTTTTATCACATAGTTAACTTATACTTAGAAGATTATATTTTAAACCATCCACTAATAAAACATTATCTATTAGAGATTTGTCAATGTTACCTACTGTTCCAATACCTATTATTTGACCTTTGTTTTTGTATCCAAATGTAATTGTGCCTCCCTCTTTCTATTGAATTAAAGATAACATTTGAGAGTTTCCGATCATGTGTTTGGAACATCCACTATCTAGTATCCACTTTTCTATTTGAGATACCTGAAAAATAGACAATCAAGCATTGGTACCCTTTTATGTTGGGTCCATTAGATTAGCACTTAGGATACCAAATCCACTTGGAATTTGGTTTCCCTTTGTTAACATAAATATAATTATTTGAATTGCATATATTTTTCTTAAAATTTGAAATATAAATATTTCTTTCATGCATACTAATATTTTTAGGCACCCAAATGAGTAGATAAAACATGATTATTTTTAGCATGTATATTCATTGTTAATGGTGCATGAAATTTTCTAACATTGTTATTCATAGAATATGATGCATGATTTGTATTAGAAACATTTTCATACTTATTATGAACATATCCTAAACCAAATTTTTTACTAGAAGACTTTTGAAAAGATAACAAATCATTCAATTCTTCTTTTCCTTTATTAAATTTGTTTACATTTAAGAATAACTTTTCATATTTAAGTTTAAGTGAAGCCATATTCTTATCTAAATCTAAAATTTTATTTTTCATAATGTCACATTCAGATTTAAGATAGACATTATTTTTAGTTAATAACCTATTTTTAGAAAATAATTTATCATTTAATTCCTTTAATTCTTCAATTTGTAAAGAATTTGAGGAAGCTAATTCTAAGTTCAATCTATCATTTTCATTTTTTTAATATCTTATAATTCACATTTAAATCCTTAAATTTAATATAAAGTTCATTAAAAGCATCGAAAAGTTCTTTATTATCTAAAGAATTATTTACTTCATCTTGTGCCACGAAGCACATGTGAGTGGATTCCTCTCTTTCTTCTTCTTCTTCTTTAAAGTCATTGTCATAGCCTTCTTCTTCTTCTTCTTCTTCTTGAAGTTGTTAAAATTGTTGGAATTTATGGTGTAAGGATCATGAATTTTGATACTAATTAAAATACTTTTTTTGGAATTTTAAAATATTTAATTAGGATTTTTAAAAGAGTATTTGTATTTTTCTCAATTTTCTAGATTTTTCTATGATTTAAAGTCTAAGTTTTAAATTTATTTAAATGATATTAATATTTATAAATTAATTTTACGTGGTGAAAATTTCTAGAATTAATCTATTGTATTATTGATACTATTACGTATTACTTTTAAATAATATGTTATATTATTATTATTATTATTATTACGTAATATTTTGTATAATATATTGTATTATTAATTACATATTATTTGTATAATTTATTATATTATTTCTATTATTGCATATTATCGGTTGTATTAGTACAACTAGTATGTTTTATTTTTAAATGTAAGTAATTATATGTAGATAATTCTTCCATAATTATTTATTTT
>BQKN01000838.1:241466-258361 GCA_022839385.1 Asparagus kiusianus
TATGAATTCTATCATCAAACAACTCATAAGGTGTTTTCTTTAAAATAGGTCTTAATAATATTCTATTTAGAACAAAACATGCTGTAGAGACAACTTCAGCCTAAAAGTACTTTGGTAGGTTACTATCACACAACATGGTTCTAGTACATTCTTATAAAGTTTTATTCTTCCTTTCTACAATTCTATTTTATGGAGCCACTCGAGGAAATGAAAAAGTATGAGAAATACCATTTTTTCACAAAAATTTGCAAAAAGTTCATTCTCAAATTCTCATCCATGATCACTACGTATAGTAATAATAGAAAAAGACTTTTGTTTTTGAATCCTTTTGCAAAATATAGAAAACTCATTAAAAGTATTATTTTTATGTTTAAAAAATATTACCCATGTAAATCTTGAAAAATCATCAACAAGTACAAATGCATATCTGCTTCTATTTAATGATGCTACTCTAGAAGGACCAAAAAGATTAATATGAATCAATTCTAGTGGTTTACTTGTATAAATTACATCGTTAGATTTGAAAGATGATTTATGCATTTTTCTTTATTGACATGCATCACAAAAATTATCTTTATAAGAAAGCATAGGCAAACCTTTGACAAAACCATTCTTAGAAATTTTAGAAATATGTTTAAAGTTAACATGACCAAAACGTTTATGCCATAAAATAGAATTATTAGAAGATGCAAGAAGACAATGTTCATTGGAAATATTCTTCGTAGATAAAACATATATATTATTTTTTCTACGCCCCTTAAATAAAATAGTAATTATATCAATATCATAAATTAAGCAAGATTCTTTTTCAAAAATAATTCTAAAACCTTTATCATAAAGTTGACTTATACTAAGCAAATTATGTTTAAGACCATCAACTAATAAAACATTATCAATAATAGCTTTATTTGGATTACCGACAATTTCAATACCGATGACCTTCCCTTTGTTGTTTTCTCCAAAGGTGACGGTACCACCATCCTTATTTAGACAAGATGACAACAATTGTATATTACCGGTCATATGTTTAGAGCAACCGCTATCCAAAATCCTCCTATTTTTCTTAGGTACCTGAAAAGATAAATATTTATAATTTTGGTACCCATGCTATGTTGGGTCCATAAAATTAGCCTTTAGGAAACCAAATCCATAAAGAGTTTGATTTACCTAAATAGTTATTTAATAAACAAACATCTTTAATAAAGGCAGAAATATAAGATTTTTTTAACGAAGTTAATTCTTTAAGTACCCATAAAGATAAGTATTGTAATTTCTTTTCACGTAAAACATTATCTTTAACATTATGTTTATGCAAATTAGAAGTTAGTTTTACAAAAATGGTTTTCTTAGAAATATTTTTGTTAACATGAAAACCCAAACCTTTTGTCTTTTGAGATTCTTTTTGATATGAAAGTAAAATATTAAGATTTTCTTTACCTTTATTAAATTTACTAACATTTAAACATATATCATCATATTTTAATTTAATAGAAGAAATATCTTTATCTAAAACATTAATGCGAATTTTTAAATTATTGCATTCTGATTTTAGATAAACATTCTCAGTAGTCAAAATATAATTTTCTTTAAGAAAGGACTTATTTTCCTCTTTCAAGTCAATTACTTGAGAATTAGAAATAATGGAAGAATTAAAATTAGAAATTTCTTCAAGTAATCTTTTATTTTCACCTTTAAGAAAATTATGTGAAGCCTTTGATCTCAAAAATGTTTCATATAATTCATTGAAAGCATCTAAAAGCTCTTCATTATCACTTACTTCATCTTGTGCCATAAAACACATATGGACGCTTTCCTTTTCTTCGATTTCTTCATCCAAAGACGAATCATCACTATCATCCCATGTAGCCGTCAAAGCCTTCCTTTTCTTGTTGCTTTGAATATTATTGAAGTTGTTGAAATAATTTAATTTTTGCTTATTTTTCAACAATGGACAATCTTTCTTCATATGTCCTGGTTTGTTACATTTGAAATAAAGTAAGTTATTTGAATTTGAATTTTTTGATTTGAACTTACCTTGTTTTTATGAACTTTCGAAACTTACGTGCAAACATGCTCATTTCTTCATCATCATTCGAATCTTCTTTATCGGAAGTAGTATTGAATGCAAGTACTTTCTTGTTCTTTGTTTCATCCTCATTCTTTCTATCTTTAATTTTAACTTCATAAGCCATAAGGTTACCAATTAGATTTTTACCGTAAGAGTTGATAAGTCATTTGCTCTATTGTGGTAACTTTCTTTTCCCATTGTGAAGTGTAGGTGTAAATCTTGATTTCCCGAAATGGGGTTTTGTTTGTATTGATAAGAATAGCTTATTACAAACTAATGAATCAAAATTATAACAGAAGCGGAGGGAATACCCTTCTTGTTTAACGTGGGGTCTTTGGTAGCGATAGGACGCCTCCCTCGGTTCTCACACCGAGTTTGCTTCCCTTGGACGATCCGATCGAAGTTGCGGGCAAGCTTCAGTACGTAGTAGAAGCTTGTGCTGATCGAGTTCGACTATACTCGAGGCCAAACAGGGGGGGGGGGGCTTGGGCTTGTCGACTGACTGCTTGGAGAGAGCTACCATGCAAGAGCTTGCAAAGAACCTAAGAGCCTCAAGTCTGAGAGTTCAGACGAGTCTGCAAAGAGCTACTATACAAGAGTCTGCGAAGAGCTTGAGAGCCTCAAGTCTGAGAGTTCAGATGAGTCTCTTCAAATGTGGGAGCCTTTAGCAAATGAGCCAAGGTTCAACCTTTGGAAGATTAGCCAGCCAAGCCAGCAGCGGCTAATCCACCCTTTTCACGTTGGCTGAAAGTGGCTTTAAATAGGCAAGGGATGGCATGAGTCCTCCCTTGATTTGTGGGATTTGACCATGTGACGCCCCTAGGTTCACACAAGGCTGCAGTCCAAGGTAAAACCAAGAATGTTAAACCTGCCATGCACCACACCGTATAATAACATGTTTCACCATCATAATTAACATCTCCCTAGTAGAGTCAATAATAGGTGTAGGTACAAAAGCAAGTAAAAGGTAATACAAAAGATAACTGATGAAATGATAAAGATCAAATAAATATTCCATCATCCGTCATATAGATATACGAAGAAAATGTCCGAAATAAGTGAACTGGAGTTCTCAACAAATCTCAAATACAAGTGTCTGAGTAAAGGAAATAAGGCACACAACCTTTACAACATCTAGAATATAGTCCTCAAATGTCTAAACAAAGTCTATAATGGAGCTCCAAAATAAAACATAGCTATAATAGACAGCTGAACACTAAAGTGTATCACCATCAACCTGCGACTCTCCGGGCTCCGGGCTCGTTACCTGAAAGGGGGAGGGACAATGAGCGTCAAAGCGCTAGCGAGCAACATCACAACCAACCCCAAGGAATAGGGCTCGTTGTATATGAAAATACAGTTAATACATACTAATATAAAATCATTTATCCTAACAATAATGGGTTTTAGTACTTAGGAAATTACAACACGAGCATAGGTACGTCGAGCGAAATAATCCAAACAAGGAAACCCTCATGTATATACCTTGTATCTCAAATTGTAAATCCCTAAATACCAAACCCGAAGTCTAATATAGGAAACAATAAAGAAAGGAAAACAAACCCATCTCTACCGATAAACGTAGTCATGTCAAAGCCACAATAAGTGTCAGGTCCAGCTTAGGTAGTTATCATGTCTCAACCTCATATAAAATATCGTGTTCCAAACTCAGTTAAGTATCATGCTCAAGGTTTAGCAAATGTCCAACACATGACTATAATGGATTATAGTCCAACACGAGGACTGTAATGGATTATAGTCCAACACAAGGACTTTAATGGATTATAGTCCAACACGAGGACTTTAATGAATTATAGTCCAACACGAGGACTGTAAGGTGAAAACTTGTCCGACACGTGGACTATATATATACATATATATACATATTATGCAATGTCACAGATGAATATATGTGCAAAGGTATACATATCCTAATCTCGCACGTATCTCGATGTACGGTCTACATTTGTGCCAAAATGTCATCTTACATGTGTGGGTAAAAATATAAACACTACAACTTAATACCCGTTAAACGAGGCGGCTCCTCGTACTCATAACTATAAACAATACCCTCAAATATATATGTACACTATATATATACAGCAGGTGGTTAAACCTGAAACCACTCAAACCGGAAAGAGAAAGAAAAAAGTAACTGAATTAGACGTCAGTCGACTCATAGTCGACTGGGGTCATCAGTCGACTCATGGTCGACTGGGATCACCAGTCGACTCATGGTCGACCGAAGGAGAAGGTTTGATCACCCGACAGTCGACTCATGGTCGACTGGGGTCATCAGTCGACTCATGGTCGACTGGTGCCACCAGTCGACTCATGGTCGACTGAACTGGGGGTTCTTCCCTGTTCGAGCATGCTGTGTTTATTTTTGCAAAAATTTATCTAAAAATCATAATCATCAAACCCAAGCAACATATTATCAATTCTAAACATATAAAAGCTTCATGAACAGGAATTTGCACGTGATAAATTCTCTAAGAATCGTGAACATGCATGCACATGATTTAAACTTAATAAAACAGTAAAAATCGGAAATTTACTCTTAATAAAACGTTTTAGATCTAGATCTCTTTAACAAATTTTGTTGGTGAGTTTTTTTTAAACTGAAATACTTGATTCTCACATCACATGCCATAAAGATTTATCTATATACGCAAAATAGTGATTTTGGCTCAAGAAAACTCATTAAAATCGTTAGATAACTCGTAAAAACATAGGTGAGGGATTGGGCGAGATGTTACTCACCTCTGGTGTGTTGAACAACGCCTGGATCCATGAGAGAACAATTCCTTCGTTGCAAATTTCAACAAGGTGCTGAAAATCCCCGAAAATCTCTAAAAATTGCCCAAAATTCCGAAGCTAGGGTTTTAGAGGGGAGAGGAGGGTGGCTAGGGTTATTTTAGATCTGATGAAGAGGGGTCGGTTTCGGGTAGGAGAGATTAAGTACCAACAGTTGAAACCCGACCCAAAATCCCAAACAGACCCGAACTAAAAAAAACTAGAATCAGCCGTCCGTCGACTCACAGTCGACCGAACCTATTAGTAGACTCACAATCGACTGGACAGACTCCAAATCTGCCTGCACATGTTTTGCAAATTTGTAAAACTCAACCTCAAAACTGATGAATATATACATTCATATAAGCTCAAAACACTAGATATCATGCACAACCATGACATAAAGATATTTATCATAAATAAACATTATTTTTCACTAATAATCACATATATAAATTATCAAAATCTCAAAAATCTACAGGCTTTTACATCCTCTCTTAGTGCCGATGTCGCCATCCCTAAACAGTGTCGTCGTCGCCGTCTTATCATTGCCGCTCGTCGTCACCCCCTCCCGCTGTCTAACTCCACGCCTAAGCCCTACCGCCTACCCTGCTGTCCTTCAAACTCACCGAACACTCTCTGCCCCTCCACGAGATCCCTGCTGACATTGTTATTCAGATCCGTAGCCCTTCAGCACCGACGCGCCGCACCGACAGAATCGATTTGTTCGACGTACCCGAGGTAATATCCATCTTGTTCAGATCTAAATTTTATACCTGTTATAAATTATCTGCATATTTTGGTTGTGATATGATTATTATGCGTGGATTTGTTGTTGAATGGTATTAAAGAATTTTAAAGGGAATTATTTTAGGAAAATTATTATATTTAAAATGAATTATTTTAGGAAAAGATTATTTTCTGAATTAAGTAGACGATGTTTATGGTTTACGATTCTTAGACTTGATTATCAGATATGCTATGACATTATTGCACATAGTTAGTTGCATTTATTGTTCCTGGTTGTGTTTGAGAACCCTGAGTAGTTTATGACTTAGTGGCCTCGTGCGTCATGAATAGACCTAGTGACATGTGTGGGTGTGTTGACTGAGTTTAGGTGGTGAACCCTGTTCGCGGTGAAAATCGTTGCTTTCTTCACTGATTCCATGGCTATCTCAAATAACTGTTTTTCGGTTACAAAGATCCGGTCTTTTTATAAGATCCGGTTACAATGAGATCAAAGAAAGAAATAAATAAAAATTACAACTTTTTCTCCTTGTTTGTCGAACAAATCACGAGCTCCTGTTTTGCGGTCGCTCGCTTGCGTGGGTTCTTCGCCTGCGCCGGGGTTTATCCGTTGACCACCGTGAGATCTAGATCTGGTCGGATCTACGCAGTATGATGGATATTATTCACCAAGGAAATAATAGCCAGGGGGATTAATTCACCAAGGAAATAATCGCCCTATTCTCGGGATTAAAGACCAAGCTTTGATCCGGAGTATGCCTGCGTAGATCTGAGATCCGGTTCCTCTCGAACTCTTGCCTTATTTGGCGTTGACGATCGCTGAGCACCGGATCTGGATGAGCAAGTCTTCAAAGTCCCAAATCTTGAATCTTTTTTAGATCTAAGCTTCGAATCCAGCAGAGCTTCGCCTCCAAAATTTCCAACCCTTGAAACAATGAACCACTTCTTCTATTTATAGGTAACCAGATCTGTGCCTTGGCACAGATCTGGGCCGGCCACCTTGGTGGCTCGGCCACCGAGCCACCTTGAGGTGGCTCGGCTTTGGCCGAGCCACCTAGAGGTGGCTCGGTTTTGGCCGAGCCCCTCTGGGGGTTGGTTTCGCCGTTTTCCATCATTGTGTCCGTTTTGTGGTAGATTTGTTCGGACTTGATTCGTTGACCTGATTTGGCAGTAAATCCGGTTCCTGATTTGGCAGTAAATCCACTTTTGAATTTGAGTCCGAAACTGATCTTAAATCGATCGCGATTCGTCCAAGTCCGCTCTTGGTTGGGTGACTCGTTGATTCCTCAACCTGTTAGCTTGATTCCGCACGCGAGTGGATTCATTTCGTTATTTGCGTACATCGCCCGATGGTTGGTTTGTCGAATTGACGTCGTCGAGCTGTGTTAAGGGACCTATAGGCAGTTTTATACGCCTACAGATACCCCCTCCAAAGTATTTCAGCCTCATTCTTTTATAGAAGAGTCTGGAATACTTTGGATATGATTCTCCCATCCTTCAATTGGTTATGACGGGATATTTGAAATGGCTTCTATTCTTGATTCCTTCAGTCCTCCAGGCTATTCGGTGCTTTGTCGAATGTCTGTAAGGGTTCCGGTGCTGCATTCATTGTCTGACCGTCTGTCGGAATTTTGAATTTGAAGTCGATTCTCGATTTCCTGACTTTTTTAGCTCAATTTAGTTGTTTTAACATAGAACTGACCATCGATTATCGGTGTTGAATCTTCATTTACAACGCGTTGTCCGACGTTTGAGCTTCCTTGTGATGCGTTGTCTGGCGTCCAAGCTTCATTGCGACGCGTTGTCCGGTGTCCAGGCTTTGCTGTGACGCGTTGTCCGACGTCCGACATAGTTTATACTCGTACGTCTTCTGGAGTATTAAGCAGAATTGATACGTCAATGACTCGTATTTATAGAATTTTTGGCAAATTCTCAGCCATCAACGGGTTTGATAAGCCTTTACCGACTACCGTTTGAGTCGGGCTAGCATGCGGATTGTTTAAGTCCGTTCCGCATGTGACGTTAAGCTAAAAGAGTTCACTCTTTTAGTGCTACGATATTGAATACGTAGACTTCGTCTTTCTCCTGTGAAAAGGCTAAACAGCAACGTGTATGAGATGTTGACTTAGGATTTTTGGCAAATCCTCAGCCTTCAACGGATTTGACATGCTCTTACCGATTACCATTTGAATCGGGCTTACATGCGGATTGTTTTAATCCGTTCCGCATGTGACGTTGTGCTAAAGGAATGAACTCCTTTAGACTTTTTGCTATGATGTTGAATACATAGACTTTACCATTTGTTACGGGAATAGGCTACCCGGCGACGCGTGTTAGGCGTTGACTTTAGGATTTTTGGCTAACCCCCAGCCTTAAACGGATTTGATTAGCCTTTACCGACTACCGTTTGAGTGAGGCTAGCATGCGGATTGTCTAAATCCGTTCCGCATGTGACGTTGTGCTAACGGAATGAACTCTCTTAGACTCTTTGCTACGACTTTGAATACGTAGACTTCGCCATAGGCATAGGAATAGGTTACCCAGCAACGTGTATTAGACGTTGACTTATCCCTATTTAGGCTTTGGGATAAATGTCCCCAGAATCAGGTTCTGGTGTCTTTTTCTACGGATAAAGACCAAACCGGCGACGCGTGTTAGGCGTCGGCATAACCTTTCTTAGGATTCAGGATGAAATTCCCCATGCATGTAAGGCATGGATTTTGGTGTTATTAATAACTATCTGCCACAATGTTGAATATGTGGGCGAGTGTTCTTTTTAACGGTTAAGAACTAACCGGCGGCGCGTGTTAGGCGCAGACTTATCCCTGCTTATGTTTCAGGATAAAATACCCCAGAATCGAACTCTGGTGTCTTTTTCTACGAAGAAAGACTAAACCGGCAACCAGATCTGAGTAAGAAATGCTTCTGAATCGGCTAAGGCCTCTTGTAAGGCTTTCCTGGTCTCTTTAGACAACCGCAGCAATTCATATAGCGTTATCCGCGCTGGAATATTGGCTAATTGAGCCATAATATCGAAGGCGCGCAGAGTGTTCGAGCTCTTCGTTTTATCTCTTCCAATCGGACGATTGAAACGAGACTGCTTCGGATTCTGCACCTCCTGGGGTCTCTTTTCTTTCTGCTTATCCACCAGCTATCGTCGAGCCTCTTCAACCGGTTTAGGAACCACAATCACTCCCAGCTCCGTGAGAGTCTTGGCTGGTCCCCGTTTAGTCACCCCCTGCTCAGCTAATTGATCATCAGGTGACGGATAGTTGAAGTGGTACTGGTTTCCGCTTTTGGTGGCAAAGACTTCTTGTTCTTCTTCGGAGAGCAGGAAGGTAGGAGATTCATCACCATCCTCTTCGAAGATTGCGGAAGTAACGTTACAGGCCTTGCCTTTACCCTTTCTGTTCGAGGAAGTCAGCCACTGCTCGTCTCCAATAAGATCAGGATGAACCCAGAGGATTTCGCCGTTTGGGGCTGTGTGTGGCACAAGTCCCTTTTGGCGCTGTCCATATGGGTCATCATTCACCGTCTTCATTCCTAACTTGGTGACGTGTTTTGGCTCGAACCATGTTGTGGGTACCGATCCAAAGCTGATTGACACTGCATTTGCTCCTACATTCTTGGCAGGCATCGGGGTTATGACGCCCACATTAATTAATGCCTGGATCTTATCCTTGAGGTGGAAGCATGACCTCGTAGGGTGATGGACTGCTCTATGATACGCGCAGTACTTCGGATCCATCACTTTACTAGCCCCTTCTTGATCTACGATCGCCGGCAGCTGGATTTTGTTATTCTCCAATAAGTACTTGAAGATGCCGGGAACTTCATAATCTTTGAAGGAGTAAACTTTGGGAAACCTTGGCTCCGAAGATTTCTGCTTTTGAGGCCGTTATTGCCGCTGCTGCTGTTGCTGAGGTTGCAATTGGAAAGTTTGGTTAGCATCAACAGCATTAGCATGTGCCTTACCTTTCCCCCTTGGGTTGAAATTCTGCGATGGAGCATTCGCCGCTTGTTGGCCTCTCTCCGCCTTCTTTCTTCTAAGGAATCGCTCGGCTTGTTCCCCTCGAACCTTCAAATCCTTCCACGTCTTGGACGGTGCTGTCCCCATTGCTTCCAACACGTCCAATGAAAGATTGTTGTGGCAGGTCTGGAGAATGAACTCCTCAGTGATCGGGTCCTGGCAATTCATCGCCTTGTTCCGGAACCTTTTGACGAAGGTGTCGACTAACTCCCCGTCTTTCTGTTTCTCGTCCAGCAATGACCCGATAGATATCTCGGTGTCGTCGTTGAAGAAATTAGCGAGGAACTTAGTCTCCATATCGTCCCAGCTATTCACGCTACCTGGCTTGAGGTGGCGATACCAATCGAAGGCGGCTCCGCGAAGAGTGCCAACGAAGGACCGTACCATCAGAGGAACATTGCCAGAGATAACCCCCAGATGTGATTTGAAGTAAATCAAATGATGGGTGGGTGAACCCTTCCCATAAACGGCGTGAAGTTAATTAAGTTGAACTTCGCCGGATATGGGATTGATTCCCATTCTCTTGGGTATGGACAAGGAATGCCCGTTTTCTTCACCTCTTGAGCAGAAATCAACGTATTGATCTTGTTCTCGAGGTTTTTGATCTTCAAACTTTCACCTGTGTTTTCGTTAGCATGATTCTGAGGTGGAAGTGTGGCATTGCGACTAGCATCCTCATTACCACCCCCTGCATTGACGGGAGGATTATTGGCATTGTGAGCTTCATCCGTATCCGTGTGCTCATCTTCCTGAATAACCTGGTTACGGCGGCTTGGTTCGCCTTGCTGGTTCGTTATTGCCTGGATTTGTTGCTCATGCATTTCTCTCATATTTTGCATGGCCATCTGCATTTCGAACCTGAAGCTCTCCTGTTGTTTGGCCATGGCTTCTTCGAGCATCTTGGCCACTTGTTCCGCGCTTATCATGAATGACTCGCGGGGTTGTCCTTCGCTGGATACGGTATTGTCAGATGCAACTGCCGAGCCGGCATCTGATTCTTCATCTCCTAAAGGTAATCTTGTCCGAACCCTACAATATGTTGCACGAATTATAGCTCCGGACTGCAGACGAGTTACACGTCTAGGCACCTCTGGAATCGCCTCGGGATTGTCTTGAGCCGATGTTCCTTTGCTGGTCATGTTGGTGGTGACCCTCGAAAATTCTCCATCTTCGACCACCGTTCTTCTTCGTCGAAAATGTCTATGCCTTGGTTTTGGCGTTTCGGTACTAAGCCTTTCGAAAACTAAAACTCTTTCGGGGACTGCCTTGATGCAGTTGCACTCAGACAACACCGCCCGGATGAGTTTGGAACAGGGGCATTGAGTTTCTAGCCCTCGAGGACTTCTCTTTCTGGCTTTGCTCGTACCCCCAACATGATAGTACAACTCGTCAGTTTGAACGTCGGAGTAACCTATCGTGTGTTGGCACGATTTCTCAGGTGTAACGTCATCGTCATCAGACGATAATGTTTCCTTTTGAGGGCGAACTGCCTTCTTCGGGCTTTCGAGAGTCACGCGCCTCGAAACATGCCTTTGTGGGCGTGAATCCTCAGCGGGCTCCTGGGCTTCAATGCGCAGAGTAGTACGCTTAGTTGCCCTGATTTCTTTTTCATGTTGAGGGTTGCGGCGACCCCCAGCATATTGAATTGTTCGGGGTTTCTTTATTGGACCCAAACGTTCTTGGACTGGAGCTTTGCTTCGCTCCTCGGGAAGTGGACCGAGGCGCTCTAAGACTGACATCCTTCTTTGGGATGGTCCTGCGGGATCTCCCAGAGTAGTTGTGGAAATCATCGGCGATTTGGATTGGTTCGCTGGAGGTTGAACTTTCGCAGGCTGCAGTTGTTGCTCCTTAGTCTGAATCGCCGCTTCAGACTTCGGTCTCCAAACTTTGCGGTTTGATAGCGGCTTCTTGGCCACTTCTTTCTGCAGCTTCCTACGGGCTTCTTCGACTTGAGCCCGTGCCTGCGTCGATAGTGCGCGGCGCTTGCGGATGCGCTCCTCCAGCGTCGAACGATTCCGTTTGACGCGGATCCACTCCATTGTTGGCGGCTTGGAAGAGCTGCCATTCATCGGCTGTTGAGGCTTTTTGCCTCTCTTGTTCTTCAGATCCGCGTTGTAGCGGATCCCGTCAACAGACTCCATTGCCTTTGCGAATTGTTTCACAAGGCGTTGACGTTGCCTTTGGCGGGCTCTCTTCAAGAGAGTCACCACGCCATCTGCGGCGGAAGAATTGGCCAGAGCCGATCTGACCTGGTTGGAAGTTAGGGGAATCTCACCCGATGCAGCTTTGGCATCAAATGGGGCGAGATCTTCGTTGGTCTCTTGCACCTCTTCGTACCAACGAACTTTTCTCCTAGAGAAGAACTTCTTGGACTTGCGGGGGGGAGGTAGATCCGGACGAGCACGACAGGTACTCCTCGAACTTTTGCTGGTCGAACTCATACTCGACCTCCTCCACGACCGGGATTGAGATCCGCGGCTGCGACGCTCCGATCTCGGCAGCGAAATCGGCGGCTCCCACTGTGGTCGCCAGATTGTTCGTGGTGAAAATCGTTGCTTTCTTCACTGATTCCTTTGCTATCTTAAATAACTATTTTTCGGTTACAAAGATCCGGTCTTTTTATAAGATCTAGTTACAATGAGATCAAAGAAAGAAATAAATAAAAATTACAACTTTTTCTCCTTGTTTGTCGAACAAATCACGAGCTCCTGTTTTGCGGTCGCTCGCTTGCGTGGGTTCTTCGCCTGCGTCGGGGTTTATCCATTGACCACCGTGAGATCTAGATCTGGTCGGATCTACGTAGTATGACGGGTATTATTTCACCAAGGAAATAATAGACGGGGGGATTAATTCACCAAGGAAATAATCGCCCTATTCTTGGGATCAAAGACCAAGCTTTGATCCGGAGTATGCCTGCATAGATCTGAGATCCGGTTCCTCTCGAACTCTTGCCTTATTTGGCGTTGACGATCGCTGAGCACCGGATCTGGATGAGCAAGTCTTCAAAGTCCCAAAGCTTGAATCTTTTTTAGATCTGAGCTTCGAATCCAGCAGAGCTTTGCCTCCAAAATTTCCAACCCTTAAAACAATGAACCACTTCTTCTACTTATAGGCAACCAGATCTGTGCCTTAGCACAGATCTGTGCCTTAGCACAGATCTGGGCCGGCCACCTTGGTGGCTAGGCCATCGAGCCACCTTGAGGTGGCTCGGCCTTAGCCGAGCCACCCTGAGGTGGCTCGATTTTGGCCGAGCCCCTCTGGGTGTTGGTTTCGCCATTTTCCGTCGTTGTGTTCGTTTTATGGTAGATTTGTTCGGACTTGATTCGTTGACCTGATTTGGCAGTAAATCCGGTTCCTGATTTGGCAGTAAATCCACTTTTGAATTTGAGTCCGAAACTGATCTTAAATCGATCGCGATCGTCCGAGTCCGCTCTTGGTTGGGTGACTCGTTGATTCCTCAACCTGAGCTTGATTCCGCACGCGAGTGGATTCATTCCGTTATTTGCGTACGTCGCCCGATGGTTGGTTTGTCGAATTGACATCGTCGAGCTGTGTTAAGGGACCTATAGGAAGTTTTATACGCCTACAAACCCGAGTTTCAATAAGGATTATGATTGACTTAGAAAATACATGAGAGCTGGGGATGGGAAAGTCATGGTCCATGTGATCGGATAAGTCTCTCGATGTATCTTCTAGACTCGTACCAGTGAACCGTTTCGCACGGGGTTAGTTTGTTGGGCCAAGTGAACCGTTTCACACTTGGTCAGTGAAATCATTTCGTCACCCGAGTTTTGCTTAAGTTCGAACCAGACCGAAATCGGATTGCGTGTAGTCCTCTCACCGAACCGTTTCGCAGGTTTGGATGCACATAGGGGATTTGTGAACAGTCAGTATCCGATGATATGAGCGTTGACTCTGTGTGAGATGTGGACCAGTGACCTGTTATAGAATGACTAGTTACATGACCTTGTTACTTAAGGTGATTATGGATTCTTGTGAGATGTAGGCTAGTTGTTATTCTTTTCATACATAGATCGATGTTAATATTTAATTATCTATAATTTGAGACATATGGTATATACATTAGGGTTTTCTTGTTTGGATTATTTCGTTTGATGTACTACGTATCTTGTTGTAGATTTTTAAGTATTAATTCCATCTAGTTGTATGACATTGATACTTGGATGATTATTCTGATCGCTAGCTGCATGATCGCTTGTTTCTTCGTTGATTTTCTTGGATTCTTTTATTACTATATACTATTGGTGGATTTCATCTAGTTTTTAGTATCTAGCTCCATGCTTCTATTTATTATTAGCTATTTTCACCTTGGTCATTTGACCGTTCTTTTCTCCCTTGTGGGATCTTACCGTGTGCCATGCATGCTGATGTACACCTGTTTTCTCTGGTGTATGTCAGACTTAGAGGAAGAACAGGTCTAGCCGGGAGATTGCCATGAGCCAGAGGATTCTCAACAGGTGTGTCTTGCAGACAGAACAGAAGAAGAAGCCGAAGCTTAGTTATTGGTCCTAGTTGTTTTGTAGTTCTTTCTTTTCCATTGATCAATAGAATTTTGTATCTTCTCCAGTATTCATTTGTTTAGTTTTGTATAAGGGCATGTTGACCTGAACTTTGTGTTAAGGATGATATTCTATTTGTGATATGTATCTTTTCCATTCTGAGTTGTTCATTATATTCTTGCTATCTATGATCAGGGACCTGTACCTTCGCATTGCATATTGCTTGACACTTAGCGTATTAGATTGAGGAAAATTTTTTATTTTTTATTTATTCTCCTTAATTTAATACGTCGCGTGCTTGTTCATGTTTTGATTCCTAGGTATTATAGGAAGCGGGGCATGACATATGGACTTTGACTTTGACTTGAGTAGCGGACAATCCTTCTTTATGTGACCTGGCTTATTATAATTGAAACACAAAGAAGTGTCATTAGTATTCTTAAATTTATTTCATTTGAACTTACCTTTCTTAAGAAATCGTTTGAATTTCTTAGTAATAATTGCAATATCCTCATCATCTTTGTCAGATTCATCGGTGTTAGAGGATGCATTGAAGGCAAGTATCTTCTTCTTCTTTGGTTCGTCATCCTTCTATCTTCAATTTGAATTTCATATGCCATCAAATTTCTAATAAGATTTTCTATGGTGAGAGTTGATAAATCGTTGGCTTCTTCAATCATCTAGTTTTCTTCTCCTATTATGGTTACTGCTCTTAGGATTTTTCTTACCATCTCAACTTGAGTATATTCTTTGCCAAGTCTAATCAAGGAGTTAGTAATATTTGTAAACCTTGTGAACATCTTTGTGATGGATTCATTCTCTTTCATCTTAAATAGTTCAAACCTGTGAACAAGAACAAAAATTTTTGTTTCTTTAACTTTATTAGTTCCTTCATGTGTTACCTCAAGAGTGTGCCAAATTTGATGTACTGATGTAGGGGTAGACAATCGATTGAATTCGTTCTTGTCCAAGGAACAAAACAGTGCATTCGTCGCCTTAGAGTACAGATTTACATTTGTCCTTTGAACAACCGTCCCTTCAGTGTAAGGAGTGGTAGGCTTTGTAAATTCCATCTCTTCAATGTTCCATAGATCGTAGCCAAGAGATTAGAGATAGATCTTCATCCGATACTTCCAATAGTTGTAGTTTGTGCCGTCAAAGAGAGGTGATCGTTATGTGGAATGCCCCTCTTTGAATTGTGATGTATTTGTTGTACTTGATGATGCCATCCTTCACCTTTCACTGATACCAATTGTAGGATCTGATCTAATAAACATTAAACAATAGAGGGCGGTGAATAGTATTCTTTTATTTTTTATTTTTTATTTTTTTTGCAAAGTAGATTATAAATTGTAAGAAAGATAGCAACAATCACAAAAATTTGCAATCACAAACATAAGCTTTTATACTGGTATCACCTCCCCAGTGTACATCCAGTCCCCAAACAAATACTGCTTGAGAGTTCCACTATGATTTAAAAACTATTACAAAATAAAAAGGCAAACCTGACCAATTTACAAGACCATACAAATTGCACATAATCTCTTCACCAAGAGATCCCAACTCTCACACTTGAGAGAACTTTTCTTGAATCAACAACACAATTCCTATAAGACTTGATTAAGTAGTGATATGTAGCAGTGGGTTTAAGAACTTTTTAATCTCTGAAAATTACCTTAATACTTTGTATATATAATGAAGATCAAAGGCTATTTTAGATTTCAGTTTTCTCAGCATTTAGGCAAAAATCTGAATTTTTAGAACTCTTAAGAATACACAAGTTAAAGCTTATAGATAGGAATGAATGATATAAATTTCTGAACTTCTAACCTAATTATAGCCCTTGAAAAGACAAGTTTTTTAAGCCAATTAAGAGATCAAAAACGGCTATAAACAGTCACAAATTCAAACTTAAAATATCGGAAAAACTGTCTCTATAGTGGACTATAACTCCTAGTAGTCGACTACACTGAGTTCAAACAGACTCTATGAAGTCATGATTTTTTTCTTAGTAGTCGACTACACTGGTCATTAGTCGACTACTCTGTAAACACAGAAAGACTGGAATTCAGATTCAACTTTTATTAGTCAACTATACTGTCTAGTAGTCGACTATACTATAATTTGACAAAAACTTAAAAATTGAATTTAACCTTGTTAGTCGACTACATATAGCCATTAGTCGACTATACTGTATTTTTACAAAAACTTGAAAATCTGTCTAAGTCATGAGTAGTCGACTATACTGTATATTAGTCGACTACAATGTTATTTGACAGAAACTTGAAATTAAGTCTAAGGCATAAGTAATCGACTACTATTGTCTATAGTCGACTACGCTGTTAAATAACAGAAACATAATATTTCAAAAAGTATACATGTACACGTTAAGCAAGAAGCGTCGACATCAGATTTTAGCTTTGAGGTGCTCGTTGTATTGAGATCTTTACACCCTTAGCCACTTTGACTTTAGGCTAGAGATTGGCGGGAGTAGCGCATTTTTGGGAGCTTTGTTTATGCAACCATCTTGGACTGATAGAGTGGTCAGAGCTCAGCTAGAGGACTCTTGGATTCAAACCCAAAAGGGGAAGATTTCCAAAGAGCACAAGGCTAATTGGACCATTGGAGCAGATGGAAGTCTTCGAATGAAGGACCGATTAGTGATACTGTAGGCATCAAAAATCGCTAATAGGTCCCCGCACATAGCTCGGCGTCAACGAGCGACGATCGAACG
>BQKN01000838.1:258371-284711 GCA_022839385.1 Asparagus kiusianus
AATAGGTCCCCGCACATAGCTCGGCGTCAACGAGCGACGATCGAACGTCACTACCCGGTTCACAAGAAATTCAAATGACGCCGGTGAGCGACTGAAGCAAACCGACGGATTACGTGAGCCGACAGAATGTCAGAATCACGAGGATACGGGTTGACCGAAAACCCCGCGATCACCGCAATCGGACCAACGCCTGCTATGCCCCGATCACCCCACGGATAATCCAACCATCGGGGCCTACAGAGCTCGCCGTCACGATTCCAACGCATCCGAAATCACTCAAATCCGAGTTCGGACGAAAAGTCAACGGCGAGTCAACAGCGGGACAACGGCACGAACCCGGGCTGAACCGGGGACACCCAAACAAGTCTCGGCCAATGGGCGAGACACCCCCCAAGGGGTGTCTCGGCCACAGCCGAGACACCCCAAGGGGGGTGTCTCTCTTCTTGGGGTGTCCATATGGCCCCTATGCTCTCTCTTATGGCTATAAATAGCCCCCTTAGCCCTCCATTTACAAGGGCTCTGGATTTTGCTCTGATTTTGGGTCTTGGGATTATCCTCGAGATCTGAAATCTTAAAGAAGAGCGGCGAAGCCCTGCTGGAGTGAGGAGCGAGGTCTGAAGTTGGAACAGCGAAGCCCTGCCGGAGTGAGGAGCGAGGTCTGAAGTTGGAACAGCGAAGCCCTGCCGGATCGAGGAGTCTCCATCGTCATTCACCCCCTTTCCTTAGTGTTGCTCCTTAGCGGTGACACTAAGAAGAGCTATTATCTCGTTTTAGCCGAGATATACGCTTATAACCTCTAGATCTTGCGCGGATCGACGAGGTTCTGCTTCTATGTCCCACGCGGATAGACGAAGCTCTGGCGAATTTTCCCGGAAGGATCTTGAAGAGTCGGCGGTCCACGGACATCAACGTCCCCGTCACAGGCCAACAACCCACGCAAGCGAGACCGTACCAAACCGGGCTCTCGTGTTTATTTTCGTTTAAGTTGTACCCCTTTGTTTTCATTTTTTATTCTGTTGTAACGCTCAAAGTTGTAACAGATCTCAAAAAAAGAGAACATCAATGAAAACAGCAACTTTTACCGGAAACAGATACCAGTAAATCCACAGCTGAAGAAAGACTTATTAGATGAGGCGCATCGCACCAGGTACACAATGCAACCAGGCACAACTAAAATGTATAATGATCTGAAGGGACAATTTTGGTGGAGCGGCGTGCGTAGGGAGATTGTGATATGTAGCTAAGTACTTTACCTGTCAACAAGTGAAGGCAGAATATCAGAGACCCGCGGGAATCCTACAGCCTTTACCCATTCCGGAGTGGAAGTGGATAGATATTTCCATGAATTTTATTGTATGTTTATTGAGATCTAATAAAGGGAATGATTCAATTTGGGTGATTGTAGACCGATTGACGAAGTCGACGAATTTTATACCGGTGAAGACGACATACACGGCGGGGACTTAAGGGAGGATTTTCATCTGGGAAATCATAAGACTACATGGAGTTCTAGAGACGATTGTATCAGATTAAGGCTCAGTATTCACTTTTCATTTCTGGAGGAGCTTATAGAATTCTTTCGGCAGCAAGCTATCGTACAGTAGCATTTTCCACCCGCAGACAGATGGACAAACAGAGAGAGTCAACCAATGGTTGGAGGACATGTTGCGGGCATGTATCATTGATTTCTAAGGGAGTTGGGAGCATCACATCCCATTGATTTAGTTTTCTTATAACAACAGTTATCAAACGACTATAGGTATAGTACCGTATGAGGTGTTATACAGGAGGCTTTGTAGAACCCCGATTTGTTTAGTAGAATCGGAGGATAACTTGTTACTTGGACCAGAGCTTGTAAGATAGACTACAGAGAAGGTAGCACTAATTTGGGAGCATATTCTTACAGCGCAGAGTTGGCAGAAGAGCTACACAGATCAGAGGTGATGACCGCTAGAGTTCTATGTTGGGGACTATGTTTCATTGAAAGTATCCCCGATGAAGGGAGTTCAGCGATTTGGAAGACGGGGAAACCTTACCCCAAGGTATATTGGCCCGTTTAGGATTGTTGAGCGTATTAGAGCCATTTCGTATCTGCAAGATCTTCCAACAACGATGTCGAGTATACACGGCGTTTTCCATGTTTCGATGTTCAAGAAGCATTTACGCAATGAGGAGCAGCAGCGAGTATTGAACGCACCAGAGATTAAGCTTCATGATGATTTGACCATCATTGAGACTCAGTTCGCATTCTTGCTAGGGAGGACAAAAGACTTAGAAACAAAATGATATATTTAGTTAAAGTTTAATAGAACCGGAAAGGAGCTAAGGAAGCTTCTTTGGAGCATGAAGAGGATATGCGTCGTGACTACCCACATCTGTTTGAGTAGGTAAAATGATTGGTTATAAATTGCTTGTGTTTATGATTATTTTTTATAGCCATATTTATAGGTAATGTTGAAATGGGGTATTAACACTTAGCTCCTAATCATTCGGACACATAGTATATATATGTGGGTTCCTTGTTTGGACTTTTTGCCCGACGTACTAGTTCAGTTTAGTTAGTAGTTAAGTGGGAGTATTTGCATTCTAGATTGTTAAGTGTAAATATTGTTTATGTTTCATATCTGGGAATTAATGGTATGATATGTGTACGGGAGGGTTTCCTTGTCTAGATTATCCCATCATCGTGCTTTTCTCATATTATTAATCTCTAAGATACAATTGTGGAATTTCGAGGACAAAATTCTTTTAAGGGGTGAATGTAAAACCCCATGAATTTTAGAAAATAGTATGAATTATATTTATTAATGTGCTATAATTATGATGAATATCATTTATGGATGAATAATTATGCTAACAAATGATTTGAGATCAATTAAGAGTATATATGAGAGTATACAAAGGTTAAACATGCACAAAGAAGAAATCTGGAAAAATGACCAGTTAAGAGTAAATCTGTAGTACACACTGATACAATTTGAATCTAAAAAACTAAAATATAAAAATTTTAGGTATCTTCAATAGTTTTTCAATGCATCTTAAATCACCTCATTCTGAGGTCGTACGTGAAAGTTACAGCTAAAAAGCTGAAGACTATTTTCCAAGTCTGACTAGGTTTCCTGTTACGGGCTAGGGCTCTTTTTGATTCGGGTTTACAGTAATATATATATACATGTTTACACATGAAAAATACATCTTTTCATTAGTATTCTAAACCCTAGCAGCCTCTTTTTCTCTCTCTCAAACCCTAATCATAATTTGTGAGATTTGGGAGAGTTCTTGAGACATTTGTCGAGAGGGAGGCAGAATTTTGTGACTTTGGTGAAGATGGATCTTGCACGCACGTGTTCAGGAGTTCAACATGATGTTTAAGGAAAGATCATCTTCCTCCAAACATTTCCCTATAGTTAATTCAAGATTAAATATGTTTAAATAATGAATCTCATGTTTAAGTTTAACCCGATATTTTAAAATATTAGTTTAAGATGTTAATCTTTAAACCAATGTGGAAATCGGTAGTTTTAGTTGCTGTTGATATTAGTTTGATGATCATGATCATTAGGATTGTATTTAATTTCATTTTTAACTTATTAATCATGCTTAAATCATGTTTAAACCCTAATTTAATATTTGAGTTTTCTTGCTAATTAAAGAGGTCTAAACCCTAGATTGATGATATTTAAGTGATGTGAGCATGTTTAAAATGAATTTATCTCTATTTAATGTTTAGAATTTATCATGTTTACTTAACCATATTTATAAATTAGGTTATTTAAGAAATTTTGATTAATTAAGATGTTAAACCCTAATTAGTTTAATTCAAGTGTTTATTTCATGATAAGTTAATTCATGTTAAGTAATTATGAAAGATTTTATCTTGTTATATATACTTCATGTTGATAAACATAAGTTTTTAAATAAAGTTACAAAATACAAAACATTAGAAACCTGAACTTATATTTTCCTCTCTGGCCGGTCGACCAACCAAGACTTGCCGGCCGACCGGTGAGGCCCTAAGCATGCATATTGTGTGCACAGTTGCTTTGGGTCGACCGACACCCTAAGGGCTGTCGACCGTCCTGTGTTCTCTTTTGTTTGAAGTGTTGTTTTTACACCTTTTGTTTTTGAACACGGGGTTCCAGGCATACGATAATACACGTGCAATCATGAGTATACACGTATAGTGTCGTAACACACACATGGGTATCTCAAAGAGGATTAATACAATTATTGTTTTGATTACACAGAAGATATGAGTTATTTAAACATTATACACATGTATTGATATCGTTGATGAGAACCACTTAGTACTACTTAGGATAGTGCGTCGATATACCATTAGTACAGGCCATTTAGTCAGGTTTAAGAATGCTTGATCTAGTAGTCTGTCTCGCACGTAGATGCGATGAAGCTAGTGAGTCGTATACCTAGGATGCCTAATTTGGTAGTCTGTCTCATACGTTGATGCGATGAGACTAATAAGCTGTGTACACTTTTATGATGTCGGTTTGGTAGTCCATCCCGCATGATAATGCGATGAATTATAAACTTTGTAAGGATTTGCATTGTGATAATTATCTGATAGCTTGAGTCTTGATGGATGTCATTATGAACATGACTCATCGCTGAGTTATATATGACCGATGTACTTTACTCTTGTAAGTACACAAGATTATATGTAGTTGTTTACATTATCTTCCAAAGGGTATTGGAAGATATTTTTAGTCTGATATTTGTGATGACTTTACTTCCTTGTATTGTTTTCCTTTATTCATAGTTTGAAATTGATAATTAGCGATTCATAATTTGAGACATATGGTATATACATGAGGGTTTCCTTGTTTGGTTTATTTCGCTTGACGTACTAGTTTTGTGTTGTAAGTTTCTAATTATTAATTCTATTTAGATTGTTTATTCTTAATCCGGTATTAATATTTAGTTATTAATAATCGTATTTTATTATAATTTTATACCCTCATAATCTATTTTTAATAAATAAATATACCACTAATAATTGTTTTTATCTTTAATTGTAGGTTAATAAAGAATAAAGCCTAAGATCTCTTCTCTCAACAAAAACCCATGAATTAAATGATGAACACAAGCAAGAGCCAAAATACCCAAGCCCAGAATCAAGCTTAGTAGCCTGTAGAAGCCGGAGAAAATAAAAAATTCAAATATAAAAAAAATATATTTAAGATAGTTGGCCGCAAAGAAACGACGATATCTCTCAATCCGGAAGTCAGAATTTAACATATGATATATGAAAATCGCCTATCTCGACAAGGCGAAGCCATCCATTAAGATAGAAATTTAATAGGACATTAATGCTAGCATCGATGTGAGCATCGATGCTGGCATCGATACTGACAGTTCTGTTACGAATTAAGGGCTGATTTTTGATGGTTTTGGATAAGATTTCAATTCAAGGGCTCATATTCATTGATGTTTACTATAAATAGGGGTAGGGAGTAAGGAGTTGTGGGTGTAAAAAATTTTGTAACTCCATTTGGAGAGGAGGGTTACTCTTAATTGAGAAGACCTTCTAAAATTATAACTTTTTGTTACAATTAATAAAAGAATTTTTTTTACCTCTTCATATTTTTTTTTTCTTCTCTTTATTTGATGATGAAGATGAAGATGTGATGAAGATGAAGATCAAGAGTGAGGTTTACTTTTATCTTGAGGCTAGAACCCTCTTGGGTGGTAAATTTCCTCTCTGTTAATATTTTTATCTTTTTATTTTCTTGCTTAAATAGCCAAGGGGCTAGAACCTTCTTACCTTAGAATTATTTTATGCTTATAGAGTAGATTTATTTCATACTTATAGAGTAGATTTATTTTATGCTTATAAAGTAGATTTATTTTCTCGCATTTAATTCTTGCAATTTATTTTATAGTTTAGTTTTTGCAATTTCTTTTGTATTTAGATTTTATTTTTTGGCACTATTCACCTTGAGGCTAGAACTCCCTTGGGATTAGTTTTTTATTTTGTTCATTTTCATTTTTTTTTTGATTCGCCTTGAGGCTAGAACCCTCTAGGGAATTGCCCTTTTCTAAGAAGTGGATTCAATTATAGATTCCTTATATCTTTAATTGAATCGTTCATCTTTACATTCTTGAATTTTCTTTTTATTCTTGATTTTTCTTTTTGATTCTTGATTTTATTCATTTTTCTTTGTCTCTTTGTGAAAATCATTCATTCTTTATCACATCCACTCTCACTTACATTTTACGCTGATTTACACACTATCACTTTCACTCTCTCTATCTCTCCACAATCACATTCACTCATCACTCGTTTTTGTCATGCACACAACATAAGAACTAACTCTAATAATTTCCTACAAACAGCTTCCTCGTGGGATCGATAACTTTCTATACTATAACTTGATTGGTTGTGTACTTGCAATTTTTGGTATATGTTTATGCCGCATCAAGTTTTTGGCGCCGTTGCCGGGGAACGGTGCTAAGTAGGATTTTATTATTTTGGTTCTTTAACTCGTGTGTTTTCTTGTGAATGAACTGCTTAGAGCTTAAAAATCTTGGATTGAAGATTAAGAACTTGAAGAATTACTTTCGGGTAATTCTTCTTCCTAGAATTTTCAATTCCACCCTTTATCTACTTCTTCACATTTAGAGACAATTAGGACTTAAAAAATTTTATTTTTGTCGACCATAATAAAATCCACCCTCCACTTGGACATTTACTAACAAGATAATAAATTCAAACAATATTCCCCATTCTCACAATTGTTTGATTGTTAACCCTAATTAAAAAAAGAGATTTTTTTCCATCCTTTTTAGTTGCTTTTAATTCATAGGGTTGCATTGCATATAGTTAGTAGGAATTCACTAAAGTGATTTGAGCATCTTGATTAGGCGCACACTTAAAAATATTTTTAAGGGAAAAACCCCATAATCATTAATTCCTCACTACACAAACCCAAGCCTTCTTAAAACTCATTAGACGTTGGCCCCTAAGGACTTGAGCTCAATAAGGAACAAGAAATCCCTAAGTGAACCGGTTCAAGTTTTCTTAGATTAGTTGGTGTCTAAGACAAGGTTTAGGGGTTACGTAAAGTGCTCCGCAAGGAACGAGGTACTTAATTAATCTCTGATCACCCACTAGTACTATCATTACCTAGCTAACTACCCAGGTAAAACTTTAATCTTTTCACTTTAGGAGTTTTTGGTTAGGAGCTGGTCTAGTTGAGTTAGGCTTAACCCTAGAGTTGAGTGATTGAAAAGTGATTGCTTTTGATTTGTTTTAGTTAGGATTTTCCTTTTTTTCTAATCTAAAAAAACTAATTTTTTCCCTTTAAAAAATTTATAAAAAGAATTTATTGTGGTGCATGCGAATGTAGATTAGGTATAATACACATCGATTAATTCGCTTTGAACCAATCATAGAAATGACGTATCTGAATCCATCTGTTCTTCAAAATATGTGCTATCCCACTAGGAATGCAATTCCCTCTTGCATTAGGCTCCCCGAGGCAAACGGAACTAACTTTGAGCTTCGACCGTACTATATCAACATGCTTCCAAAATTTCTAGGGAATGAAACTGGAGATGCATATATTTTTATCTCAGAATTTGAGAAAGTATGTTTGATGATTAAAATGAGAGAATTAACTAAAGATTCAGATTTATTCCTTTTGCCCTCAAAGACAAAGCAAAAAAATAGCTATACAACTTACCCATAAATTCCATCACAACTTGAGAGGAATTTATCACCGTTTTTCTCAAGAAATTTTTCCCAATTCATAAAAAGATTAAACATAGAAATAACATTCAAAATTTTAAAATTGTCCCAGAGGAGCTATTCTGGAAGTATTTTGATAGGTTTAAAGATTTTCTCATCCAATGTCCTCATCACGGTCTAGAAAAATGGCGATTATGCTAAAGCATCTATGAAGGATTGGATTATTCTTCAAATACTTCCTTAGAATCAATGTGCCAAGGGGATTTCATGAAGAAAAAAACTGATGAAGCTTAGGAGTTTTTAGAGAGTCTATCTAAGAAAACCATGCAGTGGGAACATTGTGATGACATGGTTTCATCAGTTTCCCAACCTAAGTCTAGTGGTCTTTCCATAGAGTCGAACATTGCCTCCGAAGCAAAGATGGCGACAATTCTACGAAGGTTAGAAACCTTAGAAATTAAGGAACGAGCTCCAGCTTAAATTAATCAAGTTTCTGCCCTAAGTTGTCATAATTGTTAGTCTCCAGCCCATGTTTCAGAGAAATGTCCTCTCCTATGAAATACACATTCATTAGAACAGATGAACACTGTATTCCAACATTTAATGAATGATCCATTTGCTCCAACCTACAATCCAGGTTGGAGAAATCATCCTAATTTCACATGGAATCAAGGAAGTCTCCAAGGGAATCAAAATTTTAATCACACTTCAAACCAACACTTTCCTAGGGGGAGCACAGTTCCTTTCAATTCTCATCCACAATTTCAACAACCCAATCTGCCATATCAAAATCAGTCTCCTCATCATCAAGCTGTAACTCACACTCCTCACAATCCAGGTCAGGATAAACGTCTCAATGTCTTAGAAAAGAGGTTGGAAACCATAATTAAGGCCTCCACTCAAACCACGAATATATTGACTCAAACATCCAGCACTCTGAATTCCTTCATGTAATCAACCGGACAAATACTTAATTCCAACACTCAAGCCATAGCTAGATTAGAATCCTAACTTGGTCAACTAGCCAGTTGTAGGCGGTAAAAATTACCTTTACAGATAAGGCCTGAAATCTGCCTGTACATCCGGGTCGCCCGTACAACTTGAAAGTTGAACTCACGAGCCTGAAGAGAGATCACCAAACTCGCCTAAACACCTGGGCGATCCGCCAAGCGATCAGAAACTTGCATGCACATTTGATTTACCTGTGTGAGTCAAATCTACTCACGAGCTGAACCCGCCTGTGTAGCCAGGCGATCGGCAACCTCGCCCGACTCACCAGAGTACTTGACGGCTACAATATCACGTACAGGGAAGGGCCTTCCCATTTACCACGACATGAAGGGAAGGAGACCAGTACTACGAGCCCATCAAGCAGCCATCTATAGTACGAGCGACCAGTCGAATCTACGCTGTCGCTAAACTCGCCTCCACACTTAACTCGCTTGCACGAGTCAAGTTTGCTCAAGAGCTAAACTCGATTGCATATCCGAGCAATCAGCTAAGCAACAAACTCACCAACTCTCCAGAGTACCTGGCAGCTACACTATCGTGTATAGGGATGGGCCTTCTCATTCCTCACGATATGAAGGGAAGGAGTATAGCACAACGAGCCCATCAAGTAGCTGCTCATAGTACAAATGAGAAGCATGGCATCTTTCAACAGTAGATGGTCACATCCCATGATTTAAGGAGTGATCACACCATCTCTCCTCTATTTAAGAGCCTCTCCTGACTACAGGAAGGGGGTTCAAGGTTCGTTCATTGACAGTTCATTAATACAATCAGCGAACCAGACCATCAGCTTTCGGTTTCCAAGTGAGCGAAGGATCTGCTCTTTGCAACATTTCTACAGTGTAGCATCTTCCTTGAGTTCTCAGCCTTGATCGCCATCGAACTCGAAGACTCAAACTCGATTAACATGAGCTTCTACTGTGCAATGATGCTCACCATCAACCTCGATCAAATCGTCCAAGGGAAGTAGACTCAGTGCGAGAACTGAGCAAGTCATCCTATCACTACCGAAGTCCCCACGTTAAACAAGGAGGGCATTCCTTCCGCTTCTGTTGTAATTTCAATTCATTAGTTTGTAATAAGTTGTTCTTATTAATACAAATGAAATCCCTGTTTTGGGAAATCAAAATTTACACCTACAGAAGATGACGACCATAATGGCAGAAACTATTTCCTCAACCGAAATGGTGGTAATGCAGTTCAACGAGATTGTTGTAGGGACAACCATAGAGTCCCTCAAAATCGAGTTCGACCAAGCCAAATACAAAGAGTATTTGTCTTCCTCCTCCTTCGTTGACAAGGCGTCCCGCAAACGACACAGAGTCGTGTACAGAAGCCGACCTTAAGTAGTCGAGAGTTTAACCAAGCAAAATACAAAGAGTATTTGTCTTCCTCCTCCGTCGTTAGCAAGGCGTCCCGCAAACGACACAGAGTCGTGTACAGAAGCCGACCTTAAGTAGTCGAGGTCTTCGCACCTGAAAGCTCTACCCGAGTCATGGTAGGGGAACTTGTTTCCCCCAAAACAATCAAGGCTGAGCCGAAGGCCAAAAACACAGGGCGAAGGACTACCGGATAGGTCGGCAAACGACCCTCGCAGGCCCTAGCTCAGGAAGGAATGGTGGTTCACCTTGGCGTAGACCACGCTGTCACAGTCCGCACGGATGCTCCTCTCTCTAGAAGAGCCCGCCAGCGGCGACGACAAACCCTCGCCCAGCAGGAGGCCCAAACCTTCGCTTCATATGACGGCCTGAATTATTATTCAGGTCTGAAAAGTACAAGATAGAGAAGCAGCCCTCCCAACGCTGGTAGGCTCACCAAATCAGGTGAACCCTCACGTTCAGGCAGACTTCGCTCTGATCATAATTTCCCTATTTCGGCGGGTTCGGTATTTCTGACAAGCTTGGCCACTCAGGCGAACCAATCAAAACGGGTAAGCTTACCCACTCAAGTGGACTTCGTTTCTCAGGTCACATCCCTGATGTAAACAGACTGCCCAGATTAGGCGAGCCTACCCGAGCAGGCGAGCCCCAAAATTAGGCGAGCCTCATCGAGTCCACTCGACGGGTGAGCATTATGAGCGAACGAGCCTTAAAGGCAAAAGAGTAGGCGAAACCTCCTAAACTCGCCTACATAAACAAAGGGTCGAAGTTCACCTGTAGGTAGGAACTCTCCCGTGTGCGATGACTTGCCTGTCAAGGCAAACTTGCCTAACTCCAACACTTAACCATTCCACCCAGGGTACGCAAGAGGGTTCATCCAAACCTCTCTCATGCGTTGACCCCTTTGGTGCCGGGAGTTGTCGATATCCACCCGCAGAAGATCTCCGGGGTTACCTAACTCACAAATGCACCATACACGAGGCGAATCCTCAGTGTCACTGTGAAAGGCTTATCCAAACGGTACTCGCCGACTGCCTGTGTATAGGAACGGTGAAACCTTCAGTGTTCGAAAGGCTTGCTCAACAACCTTCCCAACCGAGATCTTCTCGTCGAAGGCGTACCCACCAAAGAAGGTGTGCCGTCAATGATTTAGAACTCTCGTCTGCTACGGTTAACGTGATAGGGAAGGGTAAAAATGTACTTCTAGATTCCCCAGACTTAGACTCCTTCCTAGGGCCCATTCACCCGCTGGTTCAATGCGAGCGTGATGGTATATTCCTGCACACCCGTAGTCATACAAGAGTAAACATCCCGCTCAATTATGCTCTCCTAGCGCTCCCTTCTGGTGGTGAAGAGGAAGTTTGCTCAGCGACGGCCACATCCCAGACATCACACTCGAATCATGGTGAGTCAGCGAGGGTGCACATGGCTAAAACCTCGAGTGATCAGACGATCGTCCAAAAGTTTGAAGAACATTAGGTCGCCATCGAGTCCATAGGAGACATGTTGGAGAAACTTCTAGAAAAAAAAGAAGAAAAAGAAGAAGGCCACGCGTACCCCACGGAAGCCGGTGGGAGGCAAGGAATGGGAACCTACTCCTAATCAGATGACTGAACAGGAGGATAATGTCGAACTCCTATCGGATCACTCCTCAAAGTCGTCGGCAGGAACGTCGGGCACCAGGGGTATTATCTGGGATAGGAGAATTCAACGAGTTCCAAAGCCAACTCAATGCCTTGAAGCTCTAACAAAACATGAACAAACTGGGGGTGGTCAGACCATACCTTATTGAGTGGGACACAGTCCCCTACCCGAAAAAGTTCAAACTCATCAGTTTGGTATAGTTTGATGGCAAGGGCTTACCCTCGCAGCACATCTACTACTTTATGGCTCAAACCAGATTCCTCACCGGGAACGACGCCATCCTCACCTTGCTTTTCATCGGCACCCTCAAGGGGGTAGCCTTCGATGGTTTCGCAAGTTGGAACCAGGCTCTATCAAGTCATGAGCCGACGCGAAAAGGCTTTTCCTAGCCCGCTTCTTTGATGACGATACAGAGGTGTCAATGGCCACCCTCCTTGCTGAGAAGCAAAGGAAGTCGGGGTCAGTCAACGATTTCGTGAAGAGGTTCAGGAATCAATCGGTTCATTGCCGAGACCAAGTCTCCGAATCCACACTAATTGAGATGTGCTGCAATAACCTTGCAATCCATATTCTGTCAAAGGTTGGCATAGTAGAAACCCAAACCTAGAAAGAACTCGTTTGCCAGGGCGAGCAAGTTGAGAATATGATCAAGAGGCTTGAGGCCGAGGAGCCTCACCCCAAAAAGGGAGCTGCAGAGCCGAGTGCGCCTAGGAATCCCCCTCGATTGAGAAGAAAGGAGATCATGGCCGTTGACTCCACTCCGGTCCCAAACTAACCCAAAAGCTCAAGCCCAGGCCATTTGACCAACGTCCCCAGAGGCAATATGACTTCAGGGATGACCAAGTGGTAGCAACCCTCAACACACTCCTCAAGAGCAATAGGATTAAACTACCAGAAGTAACCAAGCCTGAAGAGGTGAACAAGACTAATGAACCGAGCTACTATGCGTACCACAGGTTCCTTGGCCACTATACCTCTAAGTGCTATATCCTTAAGCTTCAAGCCCTATACGATGTTGGGGTTCTAAAAAAGGAGTAGGTACAGAAATAGGTGAACACAAATATGATCACTCTGAGTTTTGAAAAAGATCTCCCGGAGGTTCAGGCACCAGCTGGAGTGGTTCCTATCCCCAAGGTGATCCTAAAGATTACTAACGACAATCCTCACAATCAACGAGAAAAAGGTTTAGTGTCCTAGATTTTGCCATTAGGTAAAGTAATGTGGGTCCACCCGGACCTCCTCGGCGATGAGCAATGGGCTTCAAGGTATTCGAGGAAGACCAAAAGCAAGCCTTGCAATGCCATCTCCGCTATCCCAGATGAAGGCAAAACGGCAATAGCCACCCTCACCGACTCTGACGAGGACGTTGCCACCCTAGCCACCAGGACGGGTAGAGAATTTGCTAAGAATTACCCCACAAGGGTAGAGGAGCCGGCAAGGCCCTCCACTCAGCCACCTGCAATAGCCCCTCCAAATCCCGATGAGCCAAGCTTGAGTAATCAGCCTTTTAGGTTTAATGTACTCACACAGCTGAAGAATATTCTACCCCGAATCACCATGTATGACCTTCTGCGGTTATCTAGAACTACCCGGGAAGCCCTACAAGAGGAGTTGGCTGACTAGGAAGTCTTCGTTACGCACTTCTTGCCCGTGAGGGAGGAAGACACAGAAGGGACATGTGTACAATGCTCTCAGGTCGCCGAACAACGGGTACTCTGCATCACATTCACCTCTGAGGACATGCTAATCAAAAGCAGCTCTCATGACCGACCCTTGTACTTTATGAGGTACGTCAGTTCTTCAAAAGTGGATCGAATCCAAGTTGACCCGGGATCCGTGCTAAGTATTGTCCCCCTGAAACTTATCAAGCACCTGGGGGTATCCCTGAGGCGCCTTTCCACAACAACCATGACTATCTTTGGCTTTAATGCCATTGGGACCCGACCACTTGACAAGATCCGTCTGAGGTGCCGTATAGGTGACATGAAGATAGAGGTGACCTACTACATCATCAATGCTGAGCCTTCCTATGACATGCTTTTGGGACGGCCATGGATCCACATCAACCGCATAGTCCCATCCACATTACACCAATACCTAAAGTACATGGATGACTACGATCGGGTGAAGACAGTAGTTGCTGATAAATAACCCTTCAAAGGAGTCAAGAACTACTTCACGGATTCCCGACATTACCAAGACTCCGACAAACCACCAGTCGAGGAGCCCGGAAGTGGCAATAAAGTGGATGGTGAACCCGAATACGGTGACAGTCTTGTCCTAAACGATTTTGATTTGATTATAGTTGGCTACGAAAGCCACAATGTAAGCGATAATGTCTAGGCAGATGAGATTATCTTGAATGAGAACAATTTTGCTTACTTTTCATCTTGCCCGACATCCGAGGAAGACTTGCCCGACGATCCGATGTCGGGGCTATACAACGACTCTTCCCTACACTTTCCTGTCTACTCAGCGTGTGTTATAAAGGGACAAACGATTGAGTCTTTGCAGGCTGTATTCGTTGTGCCTGCTCGGGAGAGTTATCAAAGGGATATCATCTTTGGTAGGATAGACCATCCCTTGCGCACATTGTGGGACGAATCCAAAGAAGAAGAACTTGCACCCCAGTTTTCACAATACAGTCAAACAGTGAAGCGCATGATGAAGGACATGGGTTACGACTTCACTCGTCAAGAAGGCCTGAACTACGATCGAGGGCGGAAGACGGTCATCCAACCCGCCTATGTGCCTAAAGGCAAACCCTTGAATTACTTCACCAAGACTCGAAGAGGCTTGGGCTACACTTCTTCCTCATTATAGTTGTTCTGTAATTTCGATGAGGACTCTGATGAGGCCCACTCGGATGATCGATCATCAGCATCCTCGGCAAGGGACTTAGATGTCAGCATGGGCGACTTGTTTAGAGACCTCACGATCAATATGACTACGACTAATCCTGTCGAAATGGTAGAGGATGACCAGGATTCGTTTTATGATGAAACGTGGGACTGCCACGTCAATGCTCAATGGAGCAGTCACTTCGAGCAACGTGAACCGCCCACTGAGGATGAAATCCTCCAAGTAAATATAGGTGATGAGGCTAACCCCAAGCCCATATTTATCAGTGGTAGCTTACCTCCCTAAGATAAGGAAGGTCTCATTGCCCTCATACGGGAATACATTGACGTCTACGCATGGAATTATGAGGACATGTCGGGCCTTGATCCTCGAATCGCCATGCATCGCCTCAACATCGGCTCAGACTCCAAACCCGTCAAGAAACAACAGAGACAGTTTCATCCATAAATCATGGAGGCAATTGAAGCCGAAGTAAAAAAGCTGATCGAATCCGGCTTCATCAGAGAGGAACAATACCCCGATTGGGTAGCTAACATTGTTCTGGTCCTGAAGAAGAACGATAAGATCCGCATCTGCATTGACTTCAGAAACCTTAATGTCGCTTGCCCAAAAGATGAGTTTCCCTTACCCATCATGGATATCATCATTGATAACATGTGTAGGTTTGAGAGAATGTCCTTTATGGATGGATTCTCAGGGTATAATCAAATCAAGATGCACCTTGACGATGAAAAACACACTTCGTTCAGAAGACCAATGGGGGTGTACTGCTATACGGTCATGCCTTTCGGACTCAAAAACACCGGCGTAACATATCAACGTACCATGAGCATAATTTTTCGAGACTACTTGCGAAAGACAATCGAGTGCTATGTGGACGATCTGGTCGTAAAAAGTCGCAGCAAAGACGACCATCTCCAAGACCGGAGAGTAATGTTCGAACTCATGAGAACTCATCAACTCAAGATGAATCCAGTGAAATCATTCTTAGGGATGTCCAGTGGTAAATTCCTTGGATTTGTAGTCACGACAAAAGGGATCCGTATCGACCCAGATAAGATGAGAGCTATCCAAGAGCTTCAGCCACCCCAAAATCTTAAAGAATTAAGGGGCCTCTAGGGGCGATTGGCTTATATCCAGAGGTTCATCTCAAACCTTTTAGGCAAATGCTAACCCTTTGTCAAATTAATGAAGAAAGGTGTCTCATTTGTATGGGACGAGCCCTGCCAGCGGGCCTTCAAAGAGATCAAAACTTATCTCTCGAGCCCACCCATCCTGGCAGCTCCGATCTTGGGAAAGCCATTCCTCATCTATATACGAGCCATGAAGCATTCTCTGGGTACCCTCCTAGCACAAAATGACGATACTGATCATGAGAAAGGCATCTACTACCTAAGTAGAACTCTACAAGGCGCCGAGCAATGATACCCCATGGTCGAAAAGGAGTGCCTAGCCTTGGTATTCGCTATTCAAAAGATGCGACACTATCTAGTTGGCCAGACTATCCATGTCATTTTTCAGATGAACCCCATCTAAATCTTCATGACACAACCAGGGGCGTTAAACTGGCGCTTAGCCAGATGGGCACTCCTGTTGTCCCAGTACGACATCCACTTCATGCCGTAGAAATTAGTCAAAGGACAGGCAATCTGCGATCTCATGGCCAGCCATCGGCTGGGAGTAAAAACTAACTTGTTCGAAGACTTGCCAGATGAACCCCTCAAAGTCAACACAACCTCCCTAGTAGAGGTTTGGTAGATGTTCTTCGATGGTACGTCTCGCGTCAACTCGAGCGGATCTATCGTGGCAGGAGTGGGGTGGTCTTCATTTCCCCACATAACCACGTGTTACCCCGAGCCTTTTCTTTGACTGGGCCATGCACCAACAACATGGCTGAGTACAACGTGCTGCTCATTGGACTCGAACTGGCTAAGGGGTTAGAGGTAAAGCATCTCGAAGCCTACGGCGACTCTCAGCTCATTGTCAAACAGATGACGGGAGAATACGAAGTTAGGAATGACGATTTGATCCCACTTCATAAAATAGCTATCAAACTAGTTGAGTCCTTCGAAAACTTTCACATTGAGAATATACTTCGTTCCAAGAACACGCACACAGACGCTCTGGCATCCTTAGCAGCTAACTTGACCCTACCGCTAGGGACAGATTAGCACGTCACGGTCGTGAATCGATAACTCTTCTAGCCATAAGAAGTTCTAGAAGTGAACACTACACACTAGGTTTCGGATCAACCCAACCCGAAAGATTGGCATCTCCCGATCATCGATTACATCTTGTATGGCATGCTACCTGAAGACGCTAGGGAGCGAGAGTCTGTCTGCCGGTGCGCCTTAAGGTTCTACTACGACTCAACCACGAAAGCATTGTATCGTAGATCGTATGATGGTTTGCTACTTTAATGTCTTTCAAAGACGGAAGCATAGGAAGCTCTGCGCGAAGCCCATGACGGTACCTATGGGGCTCACCAGCCCGGACCAAGCTTTGGGATCGTCTGTGGAGGATAGGCTACTTTTGGCCCGGGATGGACGGTTATGCAGTTGCTTACGCCAAACGTTGCCATACATGCTAAATCCATGCTAATTATATGCACCAACCTCCTGAAGACTTGCATCCAACGACAGCGTCATAGCCATTCGAAGCATAGGGGATGGATATTGTCAGGCCAATATCCCCACCATCAGCAAGGGGTCACCATTTCATCCTCGCAATCACTGACTATTTCTCCACATAGGCCAAAGCTATCCCCTTAAGAGAAGTCAAAACCAACGACGTGATTAAATTCATTAAGCATCACGTCATATACCGATATGGCATACCCCGGTGTATTATTCACAATAACAACACGCAATTTGTTAGTCATGCATTCACCCGGTTCTGCGACAAGTTCAGAATCCAGAACCTTTCCTCTACGGCTTATAACCTTTCAGCGAATGGTTTAGCCGAAGCCTTAAACAAAACAATCATCAAAATCTTGACCAAGCTGACCTCTACTAACAAACGTGATTAGAACGAGAAGCTTGGCGAAAGCTTATAGGCGTATCGTACGACGGTCCGTACGCCGACCGGCACCACGCTTTACTCATTTGTATATGGCTGCGAGGCCGTGTTACTATTAGAGATTCAAATTCCATCTCTCCACATCACTCTAGCGGTAGGGATGACGACCGAGGATAATCACCAATGGCATCTCACGGAACTAAAGCGCTGGATGAAAGGCGGCTTGAAGCCCAGCAGCATAATGAGTTCTACCAGGCCCGAATGGCTAAGGCTTTTGACCAGAAAGATAAGCACTGATCCTTCAAGGACGGAGAATTGGTCCTTGCTATTCGATGACCGATGATTCTCAACTCTAAAAAGAAGGGCAAGTTCCAGCCTAAATGGGAAGGACCATTCGTAGTAGAGATGGTCTATTCGAATGGAGCTTATCATCTTGTCAAATCAAACGGCGATAAGATCATGATACTTATCAATGGTAAATTCCTGAAGAAATACTACCCTTAGCCCCCTTATATTCCCACTGGTGCACGAGTCTAAACTGCCCCCTTATACTCCTACTGGTACACGAGTCTAAACTGCCTCCTTATACTCCCACTGGTGCACGAGTCTAAACTGCCCCCTTATACTCCCACTGGTGCACGAGTCTAAACTACCCCCTTATACTCCCACTAGTGCAAGAGTCTAAACTGTCCCCTTACCCTCCAACTAGTACATGAGGCTAAACTATTCCTAACTTATGTACCCCGACGTACACAAGAGTATAAGCCACTTCTCACGGGAAACCCTTATAAGACACTACATGTAGTGTTCTTAGGGATGACCCAGATCTCCACCTGGTTAGACCTTCTTACAGTTAGGGCTAAAGTCAACTATCAAGTAATTTTCACCTCTGATGGTCTCCTCCAAATTTTCCTCGTTGATCCTCTTCAATAGGATGATAGGACGAACTCCCATTGTTATGTTAACCCTTACCTCTGACAAAATCAACTTACCAATCCCCTCCAATAGGACGGTAAGCCCACATAGTTGCCCAAATCGCAACAAGAAATCACGTCATGTTAACATCTACACCTCAAACGGTATCAACTTATCAATCCTTTCCCATAGGATGATAGGCCCTCATAGTTGTCCCGATCACAACAAGATTCTATTAGGTTAATAATCACCTCTGATAATCGGCCTTGTCACTCCTACGAGTGACACTGCCCGAGTACTAACTTACTATGCGACGTGCTACCCCGGTCGGTCGTCACACTCATACGTCCCTGAACAACCTAACCTATTCTGAATGTTCTAATATTCTCTTAGAATGATTGATGGATAGCAGCCCACCATGCGACGACTCCTACAACAATCAATCGTCATACTCCTACATCCCTAAACAATTTGATTACCCTGATATCATCGTCCTCATGAACGACGATGTTCATTAAGGGCGGCTTACCAGGTGACATGCTCCAATCGACCCCCGAACAACAACTTGCCAAATGGCGAGTCATTGTTAGGACCCAGATTTGGTCGCATGCACAAGCAACCGCTCTGTTTGGGTTAGATTGTTAACCTTCAACATCTAAAATCCGCCTGAACTACAACACAAGAGTCAGAGTTAACCTAACCCCACGCTTCGAACAGCCAAGGGTGGAGGAGGATCTTAGCAATAAAGTCTAAGACAAACTCCTCGAAGGCCCGCCACACTGTGGAAGACAGTGTAGCTAGCTCGACTCAAGCAACGAACAATAAAGTCGAGTCAAACACAATGACCACCGAGGATTTGCCAAAAGTTCTAAGCATAAATCAACACAGAAAAGTAAGGAAAAGTGACACGTGTAAAATCAAAACCAATCAAAGACATAACGCTATTCTAAGCTGAGTTTAAAAACATCATGTTTCGAACGAAGATGCAACGAGCATCAGCAAAATTACAGCAGTGCATAAAAAATAAGAACATTCTAAATCAACTTCAACAGGCTAAAGGTGGTGATCCTAGCCTTGACATCCGCAAGTTCTGCCGCGTGCCTAGCTTGGACCTTCTCCTCTTGTTGCTGCTGAAGCTTGGCGAGAGCAGCCTCACCATCCTCCTCTTCCTGACTAAGGATCTACAGCACCTTTACCTCGTCCTCAGTGACGTGACAGACCCGCACTTTCTCATGCTCGAGCTTCTTTAGGTTTTCCTCTCCCTCGAGGGATCCGGCATCCAGGAAGAAAGCGGCATCAAGATAGGCATCCATCTTAGCCATCAAAGCACGATGTTGCTTGCGCAGGTGTCTAAGCTGAGCCTCCTTCTCTAGGATACGCCTTGCCAAAGCCTCGCGTACAAACAGGACACTCATCGCAAGAGGTGTCGGCTCATCTTTAGGGTCAGCATGAACCAACCCCTCCAAGCGGTACATCAACCCCTCCAAACGGTGGAGCTCTCGCTCACATCACTGGGTGATCTGAGGGCCGCCCACACGTTGAACCTCCTCTAGACGTTCAGCCACAAAGGGGAGCACATCATAGTACCTCCCAACGCCTTGGCTAATGGCAGTGGTCGTCTTGCGTAGGTCGTCCTCCAACTTTTTGAGAATGTCGAGCGTCGGAGCGATATTCATAGCGGTTGGCCCCTGGGTTGGGTTGATAGCAGCGGTCGATGTGACATCAGTACCAACAATGGCAGAGAAAGAGGCGACCCCCTCACCCTTAGAGACGTGTGAATTGATCTTAGGAGCCATGTTCAAGATGTGGACTGCTCTGCAAGAATTTTCTTCAGGTGAACACTTATGATTGCGAGAACACCATCAGGAGAAAAACTAAGACATTATGTAGAGGAGAATTCGACGGATGAGATCCGTGGGTTCAAATGGATCGAGCAGCTCAGATCCCCCATGCCGCTTCGAATTCGACGCCTTTGAAGGCCGTAGCCTCTGGGATTCCGAATCAATGGTTCAGATCAAATGCAGAAGGCGGAACGCCCCATCACTTCAAACTTAATGAGAATTGAGCACCCACACCGCTCTAGCTGGCAAGCACTTAGGTCCATAGGCGGATGCATGGCACAAGCTCACCTATGCTTGAGTTTCGCTTGCAGTACAAACTCGCCTGTGTTTGAGTTTCGCTTGCAGCACAAACTTGCATGTGTTTGAGTTTTGCCTGTGCCACAAACTCACCTATGCTAGAGTTTTGCCTGCAGCACAAACTCATCTGTGCTTGAGTTTCGCTTGCAGCACAAACTCACCTATGCTTGAGTTTCACTTGCAGCACAAACTCGCCTGTGTTTGAGTTTAGCCTGTGGCACAAACTCACCTGTATTAGGTCTCGCCTATGGCATAAACTTGTCGCCGCTTGAGTTTGCCTATCGCATGAGTTAGGCACTGGATAACGATACACAACAATAAAAAATGAAAGGAAGGTATGCACAACGTATCAAGGAATCAAGAAAGCACAAAATTCATTCATTAGTTGTTTTAAGACAATACATTTGAACAAAGTTATGATTTTACAATCCAGCCAGTCATAACATTGTGTTCAAGAAACAAAAGATTGAACAGGACATCTTGAATCTACTCTTATCCTACGAGCTTATTCTAGAAGTTTAAAAGAGGCGAGCTCAGCCCTGACCACAACTATCTTCTCTACATGCATGGCGCAAGCTTCATCCTCTGCCTCCTACCGAGCCCTTGCCTCGAAAGAAGCTTTAGCGGCGGCATCCGCCTGGCATAGCATCGGGAGAATACACCTCTCCCTAGCAAGATCATCATGCACGGTCTCGCTCTGAATGCGTAGGCCCATCAAAGTCGATTCCCCCTCAGCATACGAGATTATGCCCAAAAGAATCAAGGAAGCAGTAGCCTCCATGTCAGTTTACAATAGGCATTAATGAAGATCCAAACGACTGATAAGGGATTCTTTGTCTTCTATGTCTCGCCTTCGGCACTCTCGCTGCCACATTCCGCGACGATGGGCTAAAGTCAAGAATAGCATCACATCAGACTCTAAATTCGCCTGTCGCAGATTCTCCAACTTTGTTAAAAGTGATTCCAGATCGAGGAGCCTCATCAAACAGCGTATGGTGAGCCTATAGTCGCCCAGGCATCGGATGCGGGCTACGTGATCTGAGAGAGACTGCTTCAAGTCTGCGAAAGTACCATGACCCTGATTGACGAGTGAGATCACCCACTGCATGGCGTTCTCCAATTCCTCAACCAGGGCCTACAAGTTAATGGAGTCCGAGGGTTTAGACTCCGGACCACGGCCAGGCATGGCAGCTGAGGAAGAGGCGTCACTCCCCGTCTTCTTCGAGGCAGATGCCTTTGCTCATAGTGCAATCCTAAACGAGAGGGGAACAATGAACACCGTGACCGCTAAAGCAAGAAAGGAGAGCACTATATAATGTACGGCCCAAGTACTCGCTTACTATTCAATTCAGCAGTTCAGATCGAATGGTCACCAAGAGGCAGAGTGATTTGGGATCTCACATGAGTGGTTTCAAGCACGACCTCTAGCTAATGGCCCAGATCAGGCATGAGGAATGAAGAGCTTCCATTATACCACCTTTAATAAGAAGCGACGTGCCAATGTCAGCCCAGCTAGCAAGCACGTAAGACCGCAACTAGGCACGTGGCTAGCCCAAATCAGAATTCATCTTGCTATGGTTTGATTCACCTACAGCTTGGATTCGCCTATGGCTAGAGTTCGCCAATAGCTTGAACTCGCTTGTGGTTAGAATTCGCATATGGCTCGAATTCTCCTATGGCTAAAAATCCACCCACGGCAACCTCATAGAGAAAGATAAAAGCTGAAGGATAGGAGGCAACAGCAATGGGGGTATATGCACAAACACATTTGGGAAACCAAAAGAGCATAACATTCATCTGTTTCTAAGACAATACATTCGAACAAAGTTATGACTTTACAATCAAACAAGTCATAACATTTTATTGAAAACGAAATGAGACAAAATGTCTTAACACTACTTCGGCCCTAAGAGCCTAGTCCAAAAAGCTGAAAGACGTAAGTTTCGCCTTAACTGCAGCCATCCTTCGGGCATGGTCCTCCCAGGCATTGTCCTCGGCCTCCTTCTGGGTCCCGACCTCGAAGGTTGAAAAAGCAACAGAATCCTCTTGACGCAGCATTTGAATATTTTGAGTTGCCTCTTTGATAACCCTACCAGCATTCCAGCTCTCAAATTAGAGCCCCCTCAGCGTCGTCTCCACTTGCTCCAGCTCCGCCCTTAGACGGGAGATGGTGGAGGTAAAGGCGTCCTTCCGGGCCTACAGTGAACATTGTCGGTCTGTCAAAAGGGTGATGTGGGACTCCATATCATCCATGTCCCGTGCCTGCACCTCTTGTTCCCATGCGTCCTGACGTCGGGCGTGAGACAAGAATGGCTCCACGTCAGCCACCGAATACACACACAACAAGTGCTCCAAACGCGTGAGTTGCGATTCCAGGTAAAGTAGCCTCGTTGTACAGCATGCTGCAAGTCGAGATTCGTCCATCCGCCTAAGGTCAGCCAAGTGAGCTAAGAGGGACTGCTTGAAATCAGAATACGCCCCCAAACAAAGACTAACGAGGGATCACCTGCTTCGCAGCATTCTCTAGTTTTTCAACACAAGCCGGTATAGGGAGAAGTTCTGAAGGAACGGGCTCTTGGCCACTAGCAAGCATCGTGATAGGCAGAACCTTGAGGCAAAGTCTTGCTTCAGGCGGTGGAGCAGAGTGCGAAGCGGACGCAGCCGCAGGCTCCCCGGATTCATCATCCGAGACAAGGATAAGCTCAGGCGGAGACCTCTCGACAGCCGGCGCATCATCTTGAACTGATCAACACAACAAAAGGATTAAAAGCGTGAAACAACTCATGAAGATTGAATGCAAAGATACCTTCGGCAGCAGTGGCCTCGGCAGTAGCAGAGGAGGAATCCCCTCGTTTCTTCTTTGAGACGGTCACTTTCACTCGCGGAGCCATCTGAGATGCAGTGAGAGAAAGCTTGGGTTTCTCCTGCAGAAAACAATGAGTATAACTTCCTCCAACGAGGGAGATGAGCACTATATACACATTTCTTAGATGCTCATCCACCGTTCGATTAGACAGTTTGAACCAAACAGTCGAAAGTAAGGCTGAACGATTCAGAATCCCGTATGCATGGTCGAGATCTGGCGGTTTTAAGCATGATCTCTAGCCAACGGCTCGGATCGGGAGCGAGAAATGGAGAGCCCACCACTACACCACCTTTAATGCGGAGCGACATGCCCACGTCGTCTTAACTGGCGAGCATATTAATACACGAACAGACGCGTGGCCCACTAAAAGCGAAGCCCGCCTACGAGTCGAATTCGTCATTCGAACTCGCATGGTTTGCGCTCGCCTGATAGCCCGAGCTCGCATGCCACTTTGGCCTGCCTAATTCAAGTCTAATTACAGTTGGGGTTTTTCCCCACCTTCAAGTTCGCCTAAAACCTGAACCCAGTTAGGATTCAGCCACGGCTTGAACTAGTCTTAATTCCGCCGGCGGCTAAAATTCACCTGTAGTTAGAATTCGCCTATGGCCAGAATTCACCCGGTGCGAATCCACTGACGTTTAACTTAACCTCCCCTGTTGTGAACATTAACAAAAACAAAAAAATGTACACACACGAAATGAGAGGAACAATGAATGAGACAAAAGTATGATTCTATTCATTACGAAAGATCTGGATATAATGATACAGTTAAGCCATATTACAAAGCTCTTAGTCACGACTCCACCTTGCGAATCTCTTCAGCGTGCTTAAGCACGAGCCTCTTTAGGATCTCTTGGTGAATATCCTCCTCACAGTACGAAAGCAAGTCTTGGACATTGTGCCTTGCCTCCTTGAGGGCTCGGCCTTTCTCCTCAATGGCGTCAACAACCAGCTGCTGTCGAGACTCGAGTTTCTCTAATTCCCCTATTAGCTGTCCGCGAGCCTTCTCCTGGGTGGCTAATAAGGCATGCGCATTAGCAATGGTTTGTTTTGTCTTTTCTATCTCTAAAGACAGGCGAGAGATACGGGAGTCGGCCTTTTGGTGCTCTCGGCTTACTCGCTCGTCCTTGGCCGTAACGCGCTCCAGCTCTTCCGTCAGCCTCGCCTCCAATGACATCGTCTCCTCCAGTCTATGTTCGCACTCCTCCAATGCTATTTGGACCTCACCAGATGCAAGATAGAGGATCTTAGAGCTCGTGGCACGAAGGGCGAGCAACTGTCGAATAGTCCGCTCTGCCTCCTCCAAACGCTTGAAATATGGAGTGGCGGCGGAGGCACTAAACATCTTGATCAAGAAGCCTATGTGATAGTCAAGAGCCTCCTTGAACTCCTAAAAAGGGCAACTTTCTTCCAATGCAAGCTTGACGCTGTCAACAAGGGTGTCCTGGAGGTTAGCAAGGGCTCGATCCATCGTCCTCTTGCGTGAACGAGCCAAAGGAGAGAAGGTAGCCTCATCGACCAACGATGTCACTGTTAGGGCCGTGATTGAAGCGTTAGTGCCATAGTAGCAGAAGTAGCGGTAGATACCGCTAACACTGAGGCACCGACCGACGTCGTTGGGGTCTCGGCCACAGATCTGACCATAACCTCGACGGTCGTCGAGGTAGGGAACGAGGAAGCAACCACCAGCCAAGTAGACATTTCCTCTTGGGTCAGAAGCTCCTGGGCTGATGCTTCGCCCTCAACCAATACTTCTTCAGGAAAGGGGACTTCCCCTTGTTGGTCTGACACTTCTTCATGAGCCTACGTCACCTCCTCTCTTAACATCGCCTCATGGATCGAGGCATCATCTTCTTCTTCTACTTCATCCCCCTCTCCAGTCGACTGGCCAGCCCAAGAAGGAGGATCCTCTTTACTAGCAGCCTCGAGGGGTAGATCAGCTACAAATACAGGAAGAAGGTTAGTAGTAACTCCTGAGAAGAGCCCCATTGGCAGTTCAGCATGGGCAGATTAACAATGTTTGATCCTACTCTTACCTGAGTTGCCGAGCTCCGCTTCATCTCCAATCCCCCTTCTTCATCGGAAGGAATAGGAATCACTCCCTCAACCGTACCTGCATTAATTCAACACAAACATCAGGTAGTGCAAATTCGACCTTACACCCGAAGGTACGGTATTAAAGGTTACCTTCTGGCACAATCGTTGAAGTCGTCAAAGCCCCCGCCTGCTATCCTACAATAGACGATAGGGCAGCCTCCAAAGTTATCAGGACCGTCCCTGATGCGGTAAATGGAGCAGGCATATCGGCCCCAGTCACAGGGGTAGTTACTCCAGGAATTAGCATAAGAGTAGCATCATCTTGGCCTTCTGCCGCTCTGGTGGCCTTAACCGCCTCCTCGTGATGGACCTTCTTGGCCGCCTCCGCCCTTGAACTGCCGGCCGCGGCCTCCCGTTGTCATTTAGAGAGGAGTGAACTACCGGAAGCTAGAATAGGCATCCCCATCCATCCAGCTATCATTCCCCGGACCTATTCTAGACGTTCACCTACCCAGGCCAGCTTATCAGATTCTCTCTACCCACCAGTAGGGTCCTGTAGGCATCGAAAATTGCCGATAGGTCCCCACTCACAGCTCGGTGTTAACGATCGACGATCGAATGACGCTACCCAGTTCACAAGAGCTCAAATGACGCCGGTAAGCGACTGAAGCAAACCGACGGATTACGTGAGCCGACAGAATGTCAGAATCACGAGGATATGGGTTGACCGAAAACCCCGCGATCACCGCAATTGGACCAACG